>PVKB01000632.1:156143-403041 GCA_004027205.1 Ctenodactylus gundi | reverse complement strand
ACCACAACTCTGGGTGCGTATTTTAATGATATTAGGTTGAAATCAATCAAATGAAGTTTATGCAGTCTTGAACGCCTCTCCACAGACTGTAGACCAACAACAACAAACACACACAAAAAACCAAACTCAGTTGTTGGTAAACAGACTTATTTTCCATGCTTAGTGAAACTTTTGCTGTTAGAATTTTTCTCTTCTCCTCAACCATAATTCTTTCTCTGTATTATCTCATTGGAGGAATAATTCTCACCTCACATAGTCATAAAATTGAGAGATGTGAATCAGCCTGTAAGCCTTATGACTTTACAATAGAGCCAATCATCATAAAAATTCATAATAGTAATGGAAAATATTGAGCAATTAGCATATGCTAGGGTCTTTATTAGGTTCTTGAATTTAATCATCAAAATTATTTTATGAGGTATGCTTTCAATTTAGTAAAACTCAAGCAGTTTTCTGATGCCATGTAAAGATGACTGGAATCTTCTTAAGGTGATGAATTTATTCTTAATCTAAAGTGTTCCTTTCAGGGGCTGGACACATCTCCATGGTTAGAATTCCTGCCTAACATGCCCAAGGCCCTGGCTTCTCTTTCCCAGCATGCCATAAAATCATCATGGTGGCAAGCACCTGTGATCCCAGCACCTGGGAGGTTGAGACAGGAGGATTGCAGTGAATTGAAGACCAACGTAGGCTACCTACTGAGTTCAGGAGCAGCCTGGACTAGTGAAAAAGACTCTGCCTCAAACAAAGCAAAGCAAAGCAAAACAAAACAAAAAACAAAAAATAACACCTTCCTTTCAGACCTACTATGAGGACCTTTGCTCTTCCCTAATGTTTCAGTTTCTTGAACCAGAAGGCTGATTTGCGACATGAGGGCACACTGTAGTCCTTGATTCTGACGTAGACATCTGTGACAGCAGGCGAGGACTTACTGCCCATTTCAGCAGCTGCACTGAAAAATACATCCCATTCTGTTGGCCAGGAAAGGAAGGTTTGTTCTGTTCTTTAAAAACATTCCTAATTTTGCATTCTGTTATAGCAAAAAGTTAAAAAATTTTCTCAGCAGACCAAGCACAGGCAGTGCCTTGGCAGTAACTTTCTGCTCAAGCAAGCTTGGATTGTAGCCGTGACTTTCTGTCCTGACACGCTCCCGGGAGCCAAGGCAGGTGTTTCGCGTCACCCAGTCCCCTCGTGTTCTCCAGATGTGGGGCCAATGCCACACCTCAGCTATTAGGGTTCCAACAATTTCCTCCCTCTGCAATAACCCCGGGCAGTTTCTTCTCGTTCTTTTGGCAGAAGTGCGCGCGGTCAGAAGGCTTTGCCAAATGTCTGCATCCCTTTCAGTCTTGTTTATGTATTTATATCCTAGACGAAGACCATGACTTTGCAACTTTACAACATGACTTTGCAGCGCTCAGCCTCTATAAAACATCCCAGAGCAGAGCAAGCCTGGTGTCCTGAGTGAGCCCCGCGGGCCAGGGTCCACATCGCGGCTTCCCTGGTCATCAGTTCTAGGATCACAGGACAGTCAACTCAATCCCTGGAGCCTCAGCTTTAGATCAGATTCAGTATTAAAAATCTTAGCGTTTATAATGGCAGTTGCCATTTATTGGGTGTGTTGCCAGGAGCCTTGCATGGCTTCTCCCAATTCTCACAACGCATCACAAGGAAGGGATTATTATTATCCCATTTAACAGAACAGCTGACTGAGGTAGGGAAGGATTAGCTCAGTTACTTGTTTTGCATCTGCAGTTGGGCCAGGATACCTGACTTCATCCTCAAGTGTGATCCCAAGACGGCAGCATCGTCGGTACCAGCCAACATGTACACCTAAGACTTACGGAATCCATGTGCTGGATGAGGGGCCTAGGAATCTCTGCTTTATCAAGGTTTCTGGGTGATACTTATATGCCTTAACGGCCGAAGCTCTGTTCTAGGACCTATGGGCTCCATGCCTACATCACAGTTTCTGCATTCAGCGAGGATGTCGGGTGTTTTGAAGGTTGCTCGGTTTGCTCTGGTTGGTTCTGTGCCTGTCTTCTTTCCCCCTCACTGTTTCGTTCGTTCTCATCCCGCTGCATCTGCCTTTGACCCCAGAAATGGCCTGTGCCCTAAGCGCAAGCATTCAAGGTCATGTGAACCAAGAGTGCATTCCTCTGTTGGGACAACCAATGTCCTCTCCCAGGCTCATACATTACCAACCCCCTTTGCACAGTCAAGTTTTGCAGCTAGAAATCATCCTATTTTTCCATCCGGAAGTGTTTAAACTATTGGAAATTCATTTGAAGATGAGAACTTTCGTCTGCTAAATGCCTATGTTTCCTCTCATTCCTACCAAGAGACTCTGATAGCCTTTATCTGGTCCAAGAGATTTCAAGGCTTTAGTTATGGGGCTAATCAACAAACACTGCATATTTCTCTTTCTCTTGGAAAAAAGTCAACTTATGTTTATGGCCACTAATGATAACAGATGCTGTAAACACAACAATTTGGGGGATTGCCAGATTGTTATATAAACCTTTACAGAGGACTTTAAACTTCTTCTAGAAAAAAAATTAGAATTTTTGTTTTTTCAATGTGGTCTCTGATTCTAGTATCCATCATATATTAAAGTGACTCTGAGTTCCTTCTACTTTGCAAACAGGATATAATATGATGTCAGGTGTTGCATTTGTATGGGGCCAAGAGAAGTGTGAAACAAACAGAAAGAACATTCCAGAAGGAAGGAAAAAAGTATGGATTTTAAAAAGTAATTAGAAAAACTCAGAAAGTATAATAGACTCTGGAAAGAAACTCATGTTCCCACTGTTTGGCCTTAACCTCTATTGTTATTATGCCATCTATAACTTCCCAGACTTTTTTAGTTTGCATATAGGCATTTATACATTAGGTCTATAGTTTACCAAAAGCTAACCCCCGCTTTGTAGAGTTTCTGCCACATGCTGTTTGTGGCCTGCAGAGCTGTGCTGTGGTTTTCCAGAGCAGAGTTGCCAGCAGTCACCACAAGCTTCTCCTGCCCTGGGCTCAGTGCACCAGCCATGCTGTGTCACTGCGGACATCATTGGTGTCACCTGTCAGGACGTGGGGGACATCGGGCAGACATGCTGTGCCTTGTGACTGGTCACTTCAAAATCAAATGAGTTGATAAAGATGAAAGTCTCAATTTGCTCATTCTATTGCTTTTCTTATACTTTTAATTTACTAAGTCTTACCCAGTTTCATTTTGCAGAAGTTCAATTTTAGAGCACCTTTTCTATGATCAATGGCTTCTTTTCCTTACCCATAAAAATATTCCAAAATAAAGTCTGACTTAATTTCTTTTTTGGTTTGTTTTTTGTTTTCCTCAGGGAATTTCTGCCCCAGGGAAAGCGCTTTTAGGGGCATTCCAAGCCCTGTCTTGGTTGTATAGTCATTGGGAATGCCCAGAGAGCCCAAGTTTATTGTAAATTTAAAAAGACTCAGATTAGGGTTATATCTACACATAAACTGGCCTGGGAAGAAAACTGTTAAATTTAGTGAAACAACTAGTACTGAGTGAGTCGGTTATCAACTATTGTAATTTGTTGCATGCTGTGTGTGTGTGTGTGTGTGTGTGTGTGTGTCTGTGTGTGTGTGTGAGCAGCTGATTTTTGTGGGGATCTAAAACCAATTTTTGTTTTTGATAGCTTTTGCTATCTTTCAAATGGATAAGTTTTACCACCCAATATGCTCTGCCAAGAAATGTTTAGTCTCAAGTCATGCCAATTCAAGAGTAAAATAATTTGTCTGAACCTGCTGCTAGGCAGTGGGAATTCTTTCCTTTGGTAAAGTGTGTTAACCAAAGGACAAGCTTTGCAGACACTGTGGAAGAAGGTCACCCCTTTCTGCTTAGGGGTGAAACTCAAGTAATAACTGACACTAGAAGGGACATAAAGGGGACAAAAGAATTCATTCTCAAAAATGCACTCATTTACCCCTGACTGTTAAATCACAATTGTACCGCTCCTCTCTAGACAGAAACACAAGACTGGCTGTCAGTCATTTTCACTTTTTACTAACCTGCATTGTTAACATTTCAAGTCTTCTGTTTCTCCCTTTTCTGAAGAATAGCTGTTTTTTTATTACTTGTAAAGATTAAATAAAGATGATAAGTTATATATGAAGTGTAGCAAGCAATTCAAGAGGATGAACTCTAGAAATAGAAGTTTAAAAACAGGGTGAAATATCTGCCTTCTAAGACTGCCTAAAATTCCTTTTACTCTGAACAAGGCAACCAGCTTATTAGAAACTTGTGAGTGAAAATAGGAAGTCAAGAGAATAAATTATGTTTAAAAAAATCTAATAGTGTATCTGTTTATCCTGCCTCAAGGAAGTAAAGCATACGTCACATTCATCAAGTGTTAATTCCAGCAGTGATTCTCTTCCAAAGCATAGGACACAAGGGAGGGGAAGCGGGCAGGGGCCTAAAAGCAAGATCAAGGTCAACCGTAACAGTCATAGGACACGTCAATGTTGTACAAAGAGAATACCACTCCCCCAAACCCCAAACTTCGATGTGATATTAAAAAACAACTCATCATACAAATTCTAATAGAGCAGCGGTCCGTCGAGGATCTGATGATTGTTGGTGGTGGAGGAAATGGACGAGCCATGGCACCAAGGGAAGGGTTGTACTATGAATATGACCACTTGGCTGGTGCCCCGAGCAGAGAGAGGAAGAGATGAGGGTGGGGAGGGGTGTTTGTGGCTGTAACTGGCATGGAAGAAACAGAACTTTAAAAATCAGTCTTTTATGTTTGTTTTCTTTAGAAAGAAATGGCTTCTCCAGACTCCTTTAGGCCTACGGTGCGGACTACCACCCCTCCCCTCCTCAGCCCGGACAAGGGGACAGTTATACAGGTGCTGGAACTGGGAGAGCGCAGTCCGGTTTCTTGTGCTTAGGCAAAGGAGGGAGAGGTCTGAGCAGAGGGGATGACAAGGCCTGGACAAGTCTGCTCTCTCTTTGCATTTTTTCCTCCCACTGTTCCTGACTCAGGCTGGGGGTGTAGCTCAGTGGTTAGAGTGCTTGCCTAGCAAGCATGAGGCTATGGGTTTGATTCACCAGCACACCATAAAAATTAGCCAGGTGTGGTAGTTCACATCCTCACTCAGGAGGCTGAGGCAGGAGGATTGTTCTCGTTTTGAGGCCAGCCAGGGCTGTGCTGCATAGTGAGTTCAGGGTGACTCAGATTGAGATACTATCTTAAAAAAGAAGAAGAAGAAGAAGAAAGACTCTAACACATCTGTAGATGGTGAGATGTTGACTTGAGCGATCCACCTCCTTGAAGCTAAAATATATCCCTTTTATTTATTTATTTTTGTACACCAAAATAAAAATTCCCTCTTTTGATTTGGTTAGCAATGAGCAATGGAACCTGAGCATAAAAGGCTGGTAATAGGGCCAATAACACAGGGTCTTCTGTTTTCCCTGCTAAGGGTTTTGTCTTTCTGTTGACAACAAAAAGCGATCAGAGGCTGTCAAGAAAGGAAGGGGCATGATCTGGTTTTGTTGTAGAGAGATGAAGCCCCTGAGTGAGTAGGAAGCCACAGGAGAGTCGCGTTGAGAAGGCGCCCACCTTTGTGACCGTCAAAGGGTAGGGAGCTGTGACAAATACGTGAAATGGAATATCCAGCCACAAGGAAGAATGAAATCCTGTCATTTGCGACAGAAAGGATGGAGCCACAGGACAGCACGTTAGAGGACAGGTTGGATGTGGAGACAGACATCACGTGCTCTCCATCAGATGGGGAGTCAGAACAGTTGACTCAGGTGCTAGTGATTGGGTGAAGGGGCAGCGGGGTCTGATCAGGGCGTGCAGTGTGTGTGTTACTCCATCATGCGGAACCCCTTTCACTTGTACAATTAATACACATTAATATAAATAAAGGAAATTATAAAGAGAAAAAGGAGGCAAGAAACAAAATAAAGATAAAGAGGTAGGCATGGGAGAAAATGTTGTTAGAGAAAAGTTAATTCCTTTCTATGTGTTTGTTATTCACTCCTCCAGTGAGCTGGCCACAAGAGCTGGGGCTGCTGTATCCAGCCCTGCTGGGGGGTGGTCCAGGGGCTGCCTGTGTTTGATGGCTTCTGGAGCTGCGAGGTGGCCTGCCTGCCCCTAGGGTGCACCTGCTGGCCAGCCCTGAGCTAGATACTGGGTGAGTGACCTGTGGGAGTCACTGGCGTTGCCTTAAACAGAAGAGTCCAGATCAATTCATCTCTGGCTCAGATCAATTCATCTCTGGCTTCTTCTTCTTTTTTTTTTTTTTTTCTTTTTGAGACAGGGTCTTGCTCTATGATCCACGCTGGTCCTGAACTAACTGTGTAGCTCAGGCTGGCCTTGAACCCACAGCAGCAATACTCCTGCCTCGGCCTCCTGAGTACCGGGATCACAGGTATATATGACATCTGGCTTGTAGCCTCAATTTGCTATCCTCGCCCAACAAGGGAGAAGCCCTGGTGCTAAGCTTCCCCTCTGTGGATGACTATTTAACTGGGCCTTGTTCTTTCCTCCTTTCACATCCCGGAGAAGTACCCAGCAGTCAGCGGTTTGGGGCCCTGCTCGACTGATGTTTGGAGCTGTCTGGCTGGGGAAGATAGATATCAAATAAACTTTTACACCCATTTCATCGGCCTTACCTTGTTTAGTGCACGAAACAGATGGCAGAGTCACCCCAGTGTTCCTGGGCACGTCTCTTCCTTGTGGCTCTGCCTGTCAAGTTTTAAAGCTGCTTGGGGGAAAAAACATCTCGTGGGCCAGTGGGACTCTTAGGAGAAGGCCCAAATGACTGCTGATCTGTGGTCACTGTTCTTTACGTATCAGAGCACAGCAGATCAGGGTGGGAGCCTGAGTCCTGGAGAAATAGGGATGTATACCAAGAGTTTCCCTCCCCTCCCCTCCCGTCCCCTCCTCTCCCCTTCCCTTTATTCTTTCCTTCTTTTCTTTTTTGTTTCTCCAAGGAACAAGCGTCAGGAAGGACAAAGGCCAAGGGGGAAGCTTGGTGTGGGTGTTACACCGGATGTGAAAGCTCTGCACGGGAAGGAGGAGACTGGGGGCCAGCGCCCCCTGCCTTGGCGTCTCCGGGGCATGGGCTGGTTGGCAGCCAGCAGTGGGGTAGGTCAGGCTTGATTCGTGCCTACATTCTAACTCCTGTCTGTCCCAGTCCCTCATGGCCTCTCTGTAGGCAGCGCTCTGTCCAGCCTGCTAGCAGAGCCCATTCAGATGGGTTTCCATGTGTGTCAGAGAAAGCCTTGTGTAATTTAGAGTGTACTTGCTTTTTAAGGGGATATTTGTATTCAGTGTCATCTCCAAAGGATGCAAAAGTTTATCTCCTGGTGAAAGGGCTCGAGGCACCCTGGGTGTCAGAGGCTGGGGGCTGTGCAGGGACAGGCCAGGGATGCCACTGGATTCAGGCACTGCAGGGGCTGTGGGGTCCTCGAAGGCAGAACTGAAGCCATGTCGTCTCATGGCTGTTTTTGAAGCTTTGAGAGAAGCAGCCCACCTGCCCAGGTCTCCATGCTCCGACGTCAAGCCCCTCTGCAGGGTAGGGGACAGCAGGGTCAGGAGATTTTCCTCTGCCACCATCTGGTTTCTTTCAATCTCCAGTTCCTTTTCTTGCTAGTTGGGCAGATGACTTAACCTCAGAGCATCAGCCACTTTGCCTGCGAAATGAGGATAAGAATAGCTGCCACCTCCTAGGACCGTTGCTACGAGGGTTGCGCGTGCCTGCGGCGGCACCTGGCTCCTGCGAGAGCCCGCGTCAGCTGTTAGCTCTTCTGGAAAGACAGAACCCAACCCAGGTGGCACGAGCTGCTGCTTTGCACTGAGTTTGAACAAATATTGTCCCTGATTCCACTCAGACAAGGGGGTGCCAGGATGGGGAGGAAAGACCAGAGTTCCAGCCAGCTCCCAGGGGCTGTGTGGCGCAGCCGACGACGCTGGTGCGCTCAGGCAACAGCAGAGATGTTCTGAGTGACACTTCTCCTACTCCTCAAAGGCTCAGCGCTGAAACAATGACACGGGTGACAGGTTTTCATTTTCCCGCCTACGTGGTTGATCTAGGGCCTCTATCTGCCTACTGCTCTGAGAAAGAGTACGTGATTCTAATAACGATGTTGACAATGATTATATTTTTGCATCCAGAATATTGCATTACAAATCCATTTAGGGATCGTGACCCTGGCACAATGAATATAAAACAAGCAAGATCATTCTACGTGTGAGGGGTTTAAGGAGCTGCATTCCGGTTTCAGTCACGTGAGCTCTCGTATTTAGACAAATTCAAGTTTAAGGGCAACAGTTATTAAACATTAGAACGAGATGTTTAGTAGGCAACAAATTCTCATTTTTCTGAGGACTTGCAAGGGGCGTTCCCTGAGGGAAGGAGGGGACACTGGAGCTCCCGAGCTTGTTCGGTGAAGGTTCTCGTTCAAGTTCTGTTTTTTAGCGAGCTCACCTTTAACCGCAGAGTTGGCCCTGTCTCCCTCCTCACATGGAACGTACCAGCATACCAGCGAGGTTCTAGATCCACATCTGCCTGCGTCTCCTACGATGGTTAAAATATTTGGAAATAAGACCAAGCATTTTTAAATTTGGGCTAGGTATCAAATCTGGTTCCAAACAATTTCTATGTTTTACATCCTTTGAGCTCTAAACTTTATTTTTAACCTCCTCCTTGGCACTGTCATTTGGATATGGCACAGGCATGTCAAACTCCTCAGGAACCCAGCAAAAACTATGATTTGCTTCTATAAATCAGATGTTTTCTGTCTTAATAACTGCTACATTATTGGGCACCCAAGAGAAGAATATCTAGCAGTTAGTATTTCCTCACCTTATGTATGTTTACAACTAACACTTTAGAAAGTCCTATTTCCAAGATGAATGCCAAGACTTCCCGTTCCTCCTCTAATCCACTCTCACCAGTGTGGCTAAGGTGACCCTTCATGGTGACATGTATGTGGCCCCGAGCTAGCCCCTCCCTCCTCTGTCCCTTTTATCCGTTGCACACAGAGAGGTCAAAGGTCCTCTTTCTTCAACCTTTTAGTTTAAAAGTCTCCAAACAAAAAGAAAAGTTGAAATAATGTTACAAGGAACATTCATACACCTATCAGCCATTAACACTTCATTTATGCTTTTCCACATTTCTGTCCATCTACACATCTCTCAATTTATCCACTATTCTCCCTTGATTTGGGTGTGTATCAAAGAAATTTCAGATTTCACAGCCCCTCCTTCCAAGCCTGTTTGTGTAGTCTTCTTTTTTAATGCAAAATTAAATCTTCAATTGACATTTGTTGAGTTTGGGCAATGATTCGACCCTGACTCTTGTTGGAGAGATGACAATTGTGCTCGCTAAAATTGGGTAGATGACTATTGCTCCAAAACATTCCCTTGGGTTCTGCCCAAACAACCAGGCTCCCAGTCCCTCCCTGAGAAAACAATGTTCCAAATTTTCTCTACTGTAGATTAGCTTTTCCTGTTATAAAATGTCATATAAACAGTCATAAAATACTATTGTTCACATCGGGACATTCATTCTTTTTAACTGCAGAGTCAGAGCCCCTTATTTGGTTTGTTTGTTATTCTTTTATTGATGGATATGGATGCTGTTTCCAGTTTTGGGCTGTTATAACTAAATCTGCTATGAACATTCTTGCGCTTGCAACACTTTTTCTTTTTTCTTTTTTTTTTTTTTTTGGTATTGAATAAATACCTAAGAGTAGCTTTGCTGAGTAGGCGTATGTTTATTTTTAAAAGAGAGTAACTTTAAAAAAATATGGCCAGTAATGTCACTCCCCTGTTTGTAACTCCCCAATGACTTCCTGTTGTAATTACTATGAAACTCACCATAGTACAGGCCCAGAAGGATCCAGTTTATCTCTTTCTCTCCCAGAGCTCAATCTCATGCTATTCCGTGGAGCACGTCTGTCCTGTCCCACTCGCCAGCCTGCTGTGCTCCAGGCTGCTCATTAGTTAGCTGCACGGTCCCCCAAGTTGCTTGCACCCTTGCTATTATCCTAGCCAAGAGTCTAATTCTTCCTACCCACTGCTTGGCTGACTCATGTCTCGGGTGTCAGCATAAATGTTTCCTCTGAAGAGAGCATGGACGTTTAGAGAGGCCAAGTCACCTGTGGAATGTCACATGGCTTGTGGGACTAATCGGTAGCCCCGCCAACAGGCAATCTGATGGCAAAGTCCCATCCTGATCTTCCTAAGCACAAGCCTTCCTGCAGTACTCTCTCTGGTGGTATCCTTTTGCCTTTGCTCTCTTAGCTACCACTCACGGCTCTATTTTCCAACTTTCTTTTTCTTTTCCCTCCAATTTTTTCTACCAATGGTATTCGTGATCACCTAGATGACAAATCTAATTAAAATAGTATTTAGCTTCCACGTGCCTTTGTCTACAGCATTTGAGACAGCTGGCTACTGTCTTTTCCCGAAAAGTTGCCTTCAGCTTGCCTACGCACATGTTTCCATGGTTGCCCCTGTCTCTGTGGTTCCACCTTCTTGGCCTCTGTAATAGTTGAGCTCGGTTGTTGTCAACTTGATTTGCTTCAGAGCTGTCTAGAGGATTAGTAAGAAGACTTTTGAGAGTGTCTGGTTGGGTCATGAAGCTGTGACCTTGGGTGTTGTGTCTGATCTCTGCCCCTTCCTCTCTGGTGCTCTCCCGTTCTCTGCTTCCAGCTACCATGAGGTTGGCAGCATTCTTCTGCCATGGTGGAGCCAGCCAACTATGGACCGGATCATCTGAGCCAAATAATCCTTTCCTCCTCTACGTTGTGAGTGCCAGGTATCTTGTCCCTAGCAGTGGGAAAGCTCACCAATAGTCTCCTTTTAGGGCTTCCTTGCTCCCTTGCTCAGCTTTTAGATGTTGATGCCCCAGGGCTTTTCCCTGATCATATCCTTGTGCACTCTGTACATTGCTCCTAGTAGATTTCACCCATGTCCGTGGCTTTCCATCACCACCTACAGATGGACTGCTCCTTCAACTAGATCCCTCTTTCAGATATGTGTCAAATCTCTCTAACGGTATGTCCTAAGGCCACCATGTTAGTGTCCATGAGTGGGATTGAAATAGCAACACCTCCCGGTCCTTGTTTTCTGTGTAGTACTCGGCCTTTGAATCTGGGCTGACCCTCTGACCACACCTAAGCCATAAAATGCTGCAGAAGTGACAGTGTGGAGTCGTGAGACTAAATCATCAGAAGCCTTGGAATGTTTGTGCTGGGATAATCTCTCCTGTGATACGTCCAGCTGGGAGGAGTGCAAGCCACATGCACATGGACACGCCCAGCAGAACTCCTACCCAATGTGATCCATCACAGATAACGAGCCCAGCTGCAGTCCTGCCAACATCTGTAGGAAACCACACAAGCAACAGTCGTCCAGCTGGTCCCACTCAACTCAACAAAGCATGAGAAATAATCATTTTGTTCAAGTTACTATATTTTGGAGTAGTTTATTGAACCCCAATGAATAACTGAAGTAAGCACATCAGGTATCATGTTCTAAAACTAAACAAACTGATTTTCTTATAAATCAACCCTGTTTACATTTTTCCCTGTTCTTATTAATGATACAGCTGTGTATCCAACATTTTTTAAACAAGGTGTTGCTTTATCCTGTTTATTTTACTTTTGAACAATTTGAAACAAGGTCTAACTTCCCAGTGACTACTCCAGCGGACTTCTTGGTGTATGCCTTCACTCCGAGACTCCACACTTCATTTATACTATATTACTCAGCTACCACTCTGTATCTCAAATATTAATTATCAGGCCAAAACACTGGAAGTAAATCCTAGTGACTGGTACATGACCAGGGCTCGCCTGCTAAGATGTCCACGCTGGCCTCGAGCTTGCAGTCCTCCTGTGGGCCTTTCAAGTAACTAGGATTATAGGCCTGCACCACCATTTCTAGTGGACCTGACTATCATTTGAGTGCAACTCCCAAAAAGCATGTGTTGGAAACTTAATCGCCATTGTAGCAGTATAAAGCCAAGGACCGTTAGGAAGTGAGTAGGCTGAGGGCCCTGCACCTGTGAATGAAAAAGATGCCCCTGTGGTAGAAATAGGTTTATTGTCACGGGTTTGAGCTCTTTATAAATCAGCAAATGTAGCCTCTCTCTCTCTCTCTCTCTCTCTCTCTCTCTCTCTGTGTGCATGCTGCTCGTTGTTTGCCTTCTGCCATAGGATGCTGCTGTAGGAAGGCCTTGCCAGATGCCAGCCCGTTGACGTTGGACTTTCCAGCCTCTAGAAGCAGTAATTTTTCATTATTTATGAATTACCTACTGTGTGATATTCTGCCACAGCATCCCACAATTGCCATCTCTCATCTGCACATTCAGAGTATAGTCACCAGCCCACTGGCCCCTCCAAGCCCAATCTCTGCTTGTCAATCATTGTCCTAAAATGTGAAGCTGATCTGGGTATAAAAATCTTCCATGGCTCCCAGTAGCACTCAGGAGGAGTAAGTGGCATATTTAGCCGGGCACATGACCTTTTCCCCTCTGTCCTGTCGTGTCCACATCTTCCTTACTTCGGTTCTCCTCCATGACTGCTGCCTTGTTCACACCAGCTTCTATTTTTCTTGTTCCTCAGAGACTTGTCCTCTTGTCTGTGACCCTTTGCATGTGTCTGTGCGTACTGTCCTGCAGCGGTTCAGTCCTCTGTCTCCTGATTTTATGGTGGCTTTGTCACATTCTAGCTGGATGACTTTCTTTGGCCTGATTACTCTCTCCTGTAGCAGTTTCCCCAAAGGAGACAATAGTAGAGATGACCTCATGTGGGTCTTGTGAGAGTTGATAAGGTGAACGCAGGTGGCAGTGCTCACTTAGTACGTGGAAAAAGCCTCAGAACCTAATGCCTCAGTAATGCTGTCTGCTATTGGTGTCTGCCCCTTCCTAAAGTTCTCTCTTTTACCCCTTGCTCCTCTCCTGCCTTTATTGGCTCAGACACCCTCACCTGTCCTGCAAGACTCAGCTCCAGTGTCTTGCTTTTCAGGGTTCCCAGTGACTACTCTAGCAGATTTCTTGGTGTATGCCCTTAACCACAAACCCAACACTTCATTTATACTATATGACTGCTACTCTATACCTCAAATATTAATTATCAGGCCGAAACCCTGAAAGTGAATCCCAGTGATGGTACGTGACTGTGGCTCGATATGTATCAATACTTGCTGAGTGAACAGTATCTGGCCGAGTGGCCAAATGAAAGAAAAAGAGGTAGAAAACATCCCCACTCCATTTGAGGAAGTGCATCTTAGGGGAGAAAAGAGTGAAGGAGTTTGGGGTCTCTGGGGGACGTTGATTGCACCAGTGAAACTCCATCGTGGCACGTTATTGTTTTCATTACTGTGGTTCATGCCTGTTGTTTATGTTGTGCTCTGTTACTGTTTTTCTTCTTCTCAATCATTATGAGTTGCAGACACAGTAATAACCATGGCCTCCTAGCCTGGTGCCACGCCACCTCCACTTGGCCCATCTCCTTGTCTGCCTACCTGCCAAGGGGTGGCAGTGCCCTCTGCATTATTCTGTGTAAACTCAACGATCCACGTCAAACCAAAGTGAGCAACCAAGCTGCTCCCTTCACCCAGCAATTGCTAGGACCAGCAGCAGTGGGGCCAAAGGGCCCCGAGGACAGCTCCCTGGAGCTGACTAGCTTGCTTGTGACTCAGGGGACTGGAAAGTCAGGCTTCCCGGCCAATATTAAAGAGACTTCTGAAAAGAAGAACTTGACTCCCTGAGGCTATCCTTACCCGAAGCAAGACAGACTTTGTTTCAAGTATGATTGCAAGTAAGCATGACATGATTAAGCATGATTTTCCAAGTTCCAGAGGAAGCGTAACATTTTTCCTTTGCCATCGGGAGATAGTGTCACAGTCTCACCTGTCAGGGTTTGTGCGAACTCTTTCTTTTTGATGGCCATTAGCTCTCTTGAGAGTTGGACAGTGTAAGGACAGAAGTGAAGCACCACTGCTTATAAAGGATGAATACTGCTCACCTTTTTAGAGTTGCTGCTTACGCTTCCATTGGCAGAGCAATTCTTTTTTCCTCTTATCTTTCTTCCTTTCTGTCTTTCTTTCACAGTACTGGGAACTAAATTCAGGGCCTTTGCACTGAGTTACACTGAAGTGGCACTGAGTTACCTTTGCACTGAATTTGTTTATTTATTTATTTTTTTGAGACAGGTTTTACTCAGTCATTAAATTGCATAGGTTGAGCTCAAACGCATGATCCTTGTGCCTCAGGCTCCCAGAGTGCTGAGACTAGGGTGCATGCCCACCATGTCTGGCTTGTGAGAACAACTCTTGGTACAAGAGCTGAGTCTGGGCAGGAAAATGTCGGAATAAAAGCTTACACTGCAGTCTTCCCACAGAGGGAACTGGAGCTACTTCAGAGACTGCTGCCCTTCCTGGCTCAGAAGCAACGATAGAGATTCCCTCAAGGCCTTAAAAGAGGAATTAGCTTTTTGTAAAGATGGCGAAGAGTTCATAGGATAGAACAATTCTCATGGTCTAGATGTGAGTCCCAAGTGCAAAAACAAACCTGTAATATATTTTATAGTAAGTATTTTGTTTAAGTATTGGGTCTGTGCTCACTGAGCATATTTCTTTTACAAGCACTTACTGAGCAACTAACTTCTGTGTGATAGGCTCACTATGGAGCTGCAGCTCCTTCTTTATTTTTGTGTTATAAGTACTGAGTACAGTGCTTAGTTCCCAGTGTAGATGACAGACTGTAGGTGACGGCATTTCACGCAGCCTGGCCAGACTTCGTGGTGCAGCTGATGGGTGGGATCGCTGACGAGACTTCTTTCTTTCTCCAGAGCTAACTACACTTTCACAGGGCTGGAGGCTTCTGAATTTGTCTTGAATCAACTGCACCAGCTAACTCAAGTCAGAGACACAGTGATTATTTGGACTGCCAACATACTGTTTCATAAGGGTTGTTGTGACTAAACTCTTAAAGTTGAAATTTAAGAAAATAATGGACTAAAATTTTTTGTTGGTTAAACAACCTATTTTCCCTCCCCCTGGGAGTTTCAGCTTGGCTGCTGACTTTCTCTTTCCCTTCCCATGTCCTGTTTAACACCAATATTTCTTAATCTTCCAGTGTGGCACACAGAGAATGCTGCCTTGGGTTCTGAGAAACACACCGAGCTACATTCTCTGCCTGAAAGTCAGTCACATTTTAAGCAAGAATGTAATAAATGACATATTCCAACAGCTTCACTGTTATAAACAGACAAAAATAAAAAAAAAAAACAACTGTTCTGGGCAACTACTTTCAGTAACTAAAGCCATAGTCATGCCCAAGTGTCTGGTCCTGTCATACTTCTGCCATAGAGAAGGCAAAGAGGACATGCAAAATTTGTCAAACATTGTAGAATTTGTGGTATGTTTTCTTCTTTCTTTCTCTCTCTCTTCCTTCCTTCCTTCCTTCCTTCCTTCCTTCCTTCCTTTCTTTCTCTTAAATTTCTTGGCTTTTGTATATGTTTTCTCCTTTTTCACTCCTTACTTCTCTGTCATCACTTTAACTAAAACTCAGGTAACTATGCTTAGATCTTGGGAGCTCTCAGTCACCACAGCATCTACATATATGCACAGCACATGAGCCCAGAGAGACAGGGAGAGGGAGGGAGAGCAAAAGAGAGGTGGAGAGAGAGAGAGAGAGAGAGAGAGAGAGAGAGAGAGAGAGAGAGAGAGAGAATTGTGCTGATTGCTCCTTTGTTGTTTCAATAATACTTGTGATTTTCTAAAATGATAGCATTTACTGCAAGATACTATGATTTCTTCTGACTGTCTCTGTACCTTCCCTCCTTACTAGTCCGTCCCTGAGGACCACAGGAGTCTTACTTACCAGTAAATTTCCCAGGACATAAAAACCAAACTTTTTGAATGCATAGGTAGATGAATGAATGAAAACAAATATCAGAGTAAAATTTTCAAGTGCTAATTACTTTTTGCCTTAACTTCCTAGGTAACTTATGATTTCTGTGGGCTTCTGAACCTCCTACAGCCGTTGAAGTGATGTACTCCTCAGTAAATATCTTAGTTAACTGTGAGATGTATGCTTGCCATGGAAAACAGGGCATGATGTTACTGACTGGCAAGCTAGACCCTCAATCCCTGTGTAGATCTGTTGGCTTCCTCTCTGGAAACCTCTGCCTTAAATTAGGCTGTCTGCTGATAAGCTTTTCTGAAGTGTGCACCATTCACTATGCTAGGAAAATGATTCAGAAAGGCTAGGAAATGGGTATGAGTGATTTACAATAAGCTACACAAATAATGCTAGAGACATGTGATCTTCAAATTTCTTTTCCACCAAAAGGTTAGATCAAAACCATGGAAAGGACAGAGCATATTCCAGAGATATAGCAGCAGAATCAAGGGCTAAATATAAGCAGTGTTTTATCCAAAATAAATGAATTTCAATTCAAAAAGCAAAGTAGCTCAAAATGACAATTAAGTCTTTGTTTTGAAGTGTCTTTTCAAGGTCATCCAAGTCGATTTCAATTTAGCTTCTTAAAATCCACTTATCCGTTTTTTGCTTTGTTAGTTAGTAGGGATTTTTTTTTTTTTTTGAATGAGCCATCCAGGCAGATCCTGGGACGTTGCCCTGCTGTTTTCTGCATTGCTGTATGGTGGTCCAGAAAGGACTTCTCCAGATGGAAGGCAGCAGCTTAGAAATGGGGTACCTTGTGCCTTCCTGGAATCTTAAGGGTTGGGATGAATCAGGACAAGTGAAAGGACCCTGACAGAAAACACAAAGGGCTGGCATGCTGTTGCTGTGACCTTGTGAGAAAACTCTTCACCACGTTTGTGCCTTCTGGAGAGGGTGTCTCCCCTTTCTGCTCTGTGATGAATGAGCCACTGGTGGCCAGTTTGATTCACCAGGGATTTAAAAGGGAAACTGAGAATCTTCTACAGATTGATGATTATAATGCCGCCATCATAGTGACAGAAACTGTATAGGGTAGCGGTTACATTTTAAATTAACAGGAATCTATGATCAGATCTCACCTCCACTGCTTATGAGCTGTGGGACCTTGGGGGAGTTACCTGGAGCTCCTGAAATTCAATCTCCCTAATTGAATGAGAATAAAAATCATATTCCTTATGCCCAGTGGTTTCTGTGAGATAATAAGATCTTAATTGAGTTAGGTCATTTATGAATTAAATGAGAGAATGCATAAAATGGCAGAAATGGAGCACATCATAAATTTTCTTTGTGTTGGTAAGGAATTCTCTAGACATTCTCTGCTTTGCAGGAGAAGAAGTAGGTTAGTTTCTTTGTTTTTGGCTAAACCAACTCCTGAATAGTAACAGAGAAACCTGTTATATCAAGGACACAGGGAAAGAAAACACAGAGCGATAAAGTGATGTTTCTAACCTTAGAGCTTAAGAGAACATACAGTTTTCATCTTGTGATAAATCCGAGATCTTTCAGGGACACCAGAAGCCATATATTCAAGGTGTTAAAACAGCCTCTCCTAAATGAACAGAATTTCCCTCATAAAAAATTTACGCTGCCCAGTAGAGGAGGCATCCATTAGGAAATAAACGTACCATTGCTCCAGTGATGTAATCAGAGCTGGTAGAAGAGCCCATTTGCTAAAGGCAGCCATTTCTTAAAAGTGTCTTTTTTCATGTATCAAAATAATTAGATTGTTATTAAATATCAAGGTTCTCCCTATTGACAGGGACAGATCAGATAGAGGTCACAAATATAAATATGACATGGCTCTGCCCTCAGGATTTTTGAGTAGGAAGATAGATTATGACCATTTAGGAAAAAAATGCATATTCTGCCTGAAAAGTTAAAATATTAAAACTAACGGATCATTGATGGCAGAAGAAAAACTAATTTTCACCAAGAGAGAGAAGCCCTTGATTCCAGTTTTAATTCTACCACTTTTCGAGTTTGTAGCCTTGGAAAGTTCACTTAAATTCTCGGTGTTTTTGATTTTCCAAGCAAAATAGTGCTAATACTTCCCTACCATTCTCATCACGTTGATGTAAGGTTCAGTTGCCCTAAGACCGAGGCAAGCGCATAATAAATGACAGCAGCGTGAGGGCCCTTCCTGAGCTGGTCTTCCATTCCCCACCTCCTCCTGGAATGATGTTTTCACAAACTTTTTTATTTTTGCTTTCTGCCCGTCTTAGCTTACGAAATATCTGAAAGTTGTATCAGTGTGTGTGTATTCTGTGAGCGTTCTCCAGTCTTATCAAACCAAAACAGCAGAACTAAACCCAGACATCTTTTACTTAAAAGTCCAACGTTTAATCCTGAAGGAAACATCCTTAGGGGAGGGACGCTATTCTCTAAGGTTGGACCCCTTCCAGAAGGGAGTTGGCAGTTGCCCTCAATTTACAGTGAAGAAAATCGAGTGTTCATTAACATTTCAATACTTGCTCACTCGCAGCCTCCCCGTTCTCAGGGCCCTGCTACCAACTAGAAGAAAGGGATGAAGTCTCCGCCTTGTCGTCGGCCTTTACTGATAAATTATTCACCTTCATGTTTTGATTTTTTTCTTCTGTAAACTGAAATTTGTTAGCTGTATATCACAAGGCCACTTTCAAGCCTGAAATATAACTGAGTACAAAATGTAAAAATAAATATGTGAAATCCTTTCCATTCCACTGTAAGAGGGATGGGGAGTGTTACGACAGAGGCCAGTGAGAAGAGCAGTTTATTGGGGAAGCCGAGCTGATAGTGGGTGGGTAAGGAGTTAGGGTGGGTCACGTCTCTTGGTTAATTAATTCCCTTCTTCTAACTCTCAGGAAAGAGAGTAGAAAAGAGAGGCGGAGCAAGAAGACTGCCAGCTTCCTGGGGGAGGAGCCAGGAAATAGTCTATGCCAATAGATGGGAAATTTGAAAACTAATGTCATGGACCAAAGGAACTTTTGTGGGATGATGAGAGATCTCAAACTTGGCCAGTGATTCTACAATGACTTGGCCCTCTTTCTTCATGCTGATTGCCCATAATCTTGTTCATCAGCATGATTTCTTAGCATACTATGAGACATAGTAAGTGCAATTTTTAATTAGAAGATGAAACAGAAGTTAATGAAGTCGATTCAAGATAGGAACTGAAATGAGCCCAGGGGGAGTCCTGAGAGGAAGAGAAATAATATGCATCGAATTTATGAGTGTGCCTGCTGGACCTGGACACTTTCACATCCATGAGAAAGCTTGATGTAGTCTCGCAAGGTTGTTGTCACTTTGCTCTGAAAACTGAGGTCAGAAAGATGATGTGACTTGTCTGAAGCCAGGCGTTGAAATATGGGGTTTCTGTTGTTACCTGGAGGTAACCACTAAGCAGACATTTCACTCTGATTTAAAAAAGTCTTATTGGTGGGGGGATAAGGATCCTCCATCCCACTGTCATTTGGAAAAGTGCCCAAAAGAGAATAGATTATCCTGGTCTCAGAGGCAAATCTTTTGGAGTCTATGTGGTTTTACAGGCCCACAGAATTTCAGAGCTGAAGATTTTAGAGATAGTTACATTCTATCCCATCACTCAGATTTGATTAGGTGAAAGGTAGGGCAAGAGTTCACCTCTGGCCTCCTGTGCTTGGCGTTTTCCTGTCTGTAGCATTGGGTGCATGATTAAGCTATTTAAGTGAGTCCCGACTTTGAAATTTATGAACTCAGGAAAAGGGTATTTATAATTTGAATCATCCTGGAAGTGTGTGTCAGAGTTGAGGAGGGAAACATTTCTTCTAAAAATTTCGGAACCTTAAAGTGGCCATTCCTTACCGCTGAGGGGGGGACTTGTACATATGCCTTGATGACCCCAAACCTGAGCTCTCCTAGCCCTGGTTACCTCGGAAGTCCAGACCCTGAAGGTTCTGCTTGATGCTTCCCATCAAGACTAAAACTGAAATTAGGAAGCTTTGGCTGCTGACTGTGAGATAAACTCGCTCAAGCTGTCTGCCAAAAACAGTCAATCATATGAAAAGCCACATGACTAACCAGAAATAATTAAAGTCTAAAAGATGCCAGGGGTGATGAGTAAGGTTTCTTTCACCATGGGATCTAGTTATAAAGTAAACTCACCCACTCACAAGTTCTTCAGGCCCATTATCTTTTACCCTGGAACATTTCACTTGTCTGAATGTGGCAAGTTAAATGATTCCATTAACACCAAAACGTCAGCCCTTGCTGACTCCTCAGGGCTGTTCATTTGTTTCTGCCTTCTTATAAATTCATTTGTTTCCCTATTCAACACGTCTTTAGAACCTACTGAGAGTTTGGTGTGACAGAAGAAACAGGCAACATTTCTTTCTTGTAACTTTCTCTGATTCCTCCAGTGCAATGTTATTTTTTTCTTAAAACAGACTAATGCCTTCTTTACAAGTTTCTCAATAGATTTATGATATGTTTGTATTCCTTAACTTTAGAACATATTTCACGCTATTCAAAACCAAGGGCATTACTTTACACTTATTGTGTGTTTTACATAATTTTGGCATAGAAGATGTATCTAGTGATACAGACTGAATGCATATTTATCGAACTGGATGCATTGATTCAGCTTCAAGAAAGTTACGCTGCCATAACTGGTAATCCCTGATTTTGCTTAACTTATAGTGTAGTTGTTTATTTCTTGTCAATGTGTGTGTTGATGTTGAGTGAGGTGCAACTTTGGCCCCTCTTTTCATCATTTTGGTGATCTGGAGAGGAGCCATCACTCATCGGGGTAAACCATTCTAATGGCGGGGGAAAAGAAAGATGGCAGAAACACATGATGAACCAGAAATAGTATCCATCACTTCTGCTCAGGATTCGTTGGGTAAAGACTGCCAATTGGCCAAATCTCCTGTGAGAGACAGACAAGTACAATTCTATCACAAGGAAGATAGATATTTGGAAATAACAAACAGTATGATCTACCAGAGAAGTTGTTTCATTTTAAGTATCATCGAGGAAGCAAGCAATGCACAAATAACTACATTTTTAAAGCATAGATATAAGCAACATGCTATAGAGGTAAGAGAAAAAAGAGACTTTATGACTGGAGTTTGGCCATAGAGAGTTTGATGGAAGATGTGTCCTTTAGATTAGGTATTAAAAAGTAAAGTTTTGAGAGGAGAAACTGGGGACCAATAAGATATGCCCAGTGTCTTTTGGAGGAGAACAAGTTTCCACAAAGAGACCTATTAGTGCTTTCAACTCCAAGTTAAGGAATTCAGAATCTATTCAGCAGGAAAGGCACTGGAAACCTTGGAGGCTAATTGAAGTGTTTGAGAGAAGCTGGAGATATTTATGAGGCTACATTAAGAGTTGAGTCAGGAAACACCAAAGCCAGAGCAATGACAAATGTGAGTGGGGCAGAACTTCCATAGGCAAGCTGCAGAGGGAAAAGAATGAGTTAGAGGAAGAGATAGAGAGAGAGGGAAAAATATGTATAGAGAGAGATTGTAAGTAGACAATGGCAGTGCACCATCAGTGGGATTTGAAGACTAAGAAAGGAAACTTACATGAGGAATAGGAAAACCATGTTTTACTTTGGCTGTGTAGGCTTTGAGACATTTCAGACAGAAATGTCTGGTGAGCTTTTGGAACTATGGGATGGGGTTTAGGATTGTGGTTATGAGTAAAGATACTGACCTATGGGACCCTATAAAGAGGTAACAGGAGAAGCTATGGAAATATAAGAGAATCCGGAGGGGAGCAGCAGCTGATAGGCAGAGAGAGTCTTGGTATCTAGACACACTGAAGGTTTGAGAAGATAAAAGTAAACCAGGGAAGGAGATAGTGGCTGAAAGGAAGGAAGGATAGTCCAGCTTTGAGTCAACTGAGCTTAGGAAGATGAGAAGCTAAAGAGGAAGGAGAGCTCAGTAGTGCCTAACATATTAGAAAATTCAAGGAAGGTGAGAATGCAGAAAGCAGCATTGAACTTGGGATCAATCATCGATGATGATTAAGGAAACAATTCTTGTCAGAAATGGAGATGTTCTTTTGAGATATTTGGTATGGGAAGTCATAAAAACTGGATGAAGGAGGCCTAGTTAGAAGGAGAGGAATGAAAGCAAGAACACAGTGAGTATCATAACCCTTGAAGAAAGATATATTCCATGAGGGGTGGGCAGGAAGAAACACTCACTAAGAGAAACTGCCAAGGAGGGGAGGGATTTTAAAGTAGCTCCAGCTAGAAAGGAGGATAAGTAATATGCTCCTTTTTAACATTAAAGAAATATTAATTTATTATTGGAAAATCATAATATCTTCAAAAACATGCATGTACAATCAGTCATTGGGAGCCAAAGGGACCTGCCAAGCAACCATATTGTATATATTTTTATGTATTTGATGTCTAGCACTGGGCAGTCAAATATTCATATGCACTATGGAAAATGAATGTATTATTGGACTCAGGACTGATTACTTTAGGAAAATGTTGGTGATCTGGAGCATGTTAATTGGTCTCAGTATCCTCTCTGAGTGAGAGGAGGCCATTTCAGGTCTTTTTTTGGTATCACATTCAAAGTTTTTATTCCCATCCATTTGAGATTGCTGGTGACTTTGGACATTACGAGGATATTCAGATAAAGCTCTAGGGGGGAATAAGATCCAAGGGACCGTGACTATGTTATGCAAGGTTTCTGCCTAGGAGATGAGTGGAGTGTCCGTGGGCAGGAAGAACTGGGGAATGAAGTAAAACAAGATGTGTCCTACTGTTTATCTGCTTACTCCTTCGTTCATTGTTCATCCTACGCATTCATCCAACATTCCTCTGTATTCGCTGAGTGCAAGTCAAGTGTGGTTCTAAGTGCTGGAGACAAACGAGGCCTGCCACTCATGGAGGCGACAGTGTTACCAAGAGAAAAGAATGTCATGTGACGTCAGGTAAAGATGAAGGTGATACGGGAAAAATAAGACAAATTAAAGGGATAAAAACTGAATAGGATGAGGAACATTGACAGGACTCTTTTATATAGAATGGCCTCAGAAGGTCTCTGGTGAGAAAAACACCGAACAAAGATCTAACTAACCTGGACTGAACGTTCAGTAGACAGAGCAAATGATGCTAAGAATGTTCATTCTTAAGAAATGCAAGACCAGTTAGGCTGGAGTGAAGGGAGTACGTGGGGAGTAACAGACATGAAGCTAGAAAGAGAGGTCAGCTCTGTGGGATCTTGGGAACTTTTTCCCCCAAAGTGATAGAAAGCCTTGGGTGGGGTTTGAGCGAGGGCAACTTGTTCGGGATTGTATTTGTAGAGGATCATCCAGCTATGTAGAAACCGCGAGACCTGAAGCAGAGGGGCCAGTTAAGAAGCCATTGCAATGATCCAGGCAAGAGAGCACAGACGTTTGAGGGAGGATGGCAGTGGTGATGAGGAGATGGAATATTCTAGATATATTTTTTAGAGGACAGCTTCGTTGTCATACAATTCACATCCTATGGCATTTCTATTTAATCGCACTCATTCAAAGTGGTTTCCAAGATAGGACTCCAGCATCGAACAGACACAAACTACAAGGGAGAGTGAAGCCTTGGGCAGATCACTTGTATTGTGGTTGAAGCAACTAACTGAATCTGGTGGCATTTGCCGAGTTACAGGGCCCTAGGGAGAAGAAAAGGATTTCGTCATTCGGGCAGGAGATGGCTTATAAGCACTCAGAGAGATAACTAGTAGGCTGTGAACGTGCAATACATTTTTGTTTATTCTTTACCCTCTACAACATTTCAATTTGTGAGCATAATTAGTAGTCAAAGTTCAGTTCCTAAAATCGGGATATAAAGCAGGAGAGGTTAAACAGGGAACTGAATGGACGGACGTTCAGAAGTCAAGCTATGAATCAAAGACGTTTTATATTTCTTCTCTCTTGGTATTAGATCTGTCTCTTAGTTATGGCAGAAGATAAGTTTCTTCTGGAAGCCATGTATCAAATTATCCCGAGGGATATTTTCTTTAGACAGCCACAGAGTGGATGATTATGCTGGATATTTGTAGTGAGCCGGGCAGTGGCCTCTGTTGGTGCCTTCCTAGGGAAAAAGAACAAGAGTGTGTATCACATGGTGGAATCTTGCTGTCTGATAAATCATTGCTATGTGAAATTTGGTGATCTCCATTGGGATTCCCCACCATTAATGCCACAAGCTTGATGTTGTGATTTTGCCAATTGCTTTTGTGAATTCTCTGTGCTTATATAAGTAAATTCACAAAGTTTAAGATTGATATGTAGCTGTTCACTTATAAGACTCAGGCTTTACTATAAGAATTCACATTTCTTCCTGACGTTATAGATAAAGCAACTGGATAAAAGCCAACTAAGTTGAATATGGAGAAGAAAATACAGAGATAAAATTTATTCGCGGGAAGTATTTGCTCTGGATTCTTGCTGTATCTTGGATGGTATGGCTTACTTGTCTCAGTTATGTTCTGCGGGGTAACCAACTACAAATGTTTGGTGACTTAAGACAACACTATTACTTTTCTCTTCTGGTTTTGCAGTGACTGAACCCATGTGAGCAGACTTCACTCAGGTGTCTTGTAAAGTTGGGGTCAGATACCCACTGAAAATAGAGCTGAATGTCCACGTTGGTTTCCTCACTGCTCATGTTTGACATGTAGTAATCCTGCACTTGGTCTTCCTTTCCAACAAAGAAATTTGGACCTCTGACACAGCAGCTAAGGCTCAATGAAGCAGGAACTGAGAATTTCCGTGTTCCTACAAAAGCAAGGTCTAGAACTGACAATGTTCTGACACAGTGAACTCTCACCATATTCTCTTGGCTGAAGCAGTACTCAGAGATCAGCCTAGATTCATGTTTAAAAGAAAAAATTCTGTCTTTACGAGATGAGTGGCATGCACACAGGAGAAGAGAAAGGAGTTTATCATGGCCATTAAGGGATGTTACATTTTATCAGCAGGTAACCATTCTCATTTCACAAGTGAAATACCAAGCCTTTTACAGAGGATTTGGAAAAAAATAAAAGAATACTCTGATCAAGCATTAGGATGGCTGTGATAAAAAAATGCAAAAGAAAGTAACAAATGTTGGCGAGAGTATGGGGGTGATGGGAGCCTTCCTGTGCTCTTGGTAGGCAGAAATGTAAAGTAATATAATATCCATGGAAAACAAATGGTGGTTATTCAATAAAGCTAAAAATCATCATATATATTAGCAGCTCCACTACTGGGCATATACCCCAAAGAATTGAAATCAGGGTCTTGAAGAGATATTGGTACACTCAAAGTCATAGTAGCATGGTTTATAACAACTAAAACAGGAAAGCAAGCAAGAGTCTTCACTGATGAATGAATGTATAAGCAAAAAGAAAAATATAGCATCTATGTGTATATATCACTGACATATACACATGTACACACACACACACACACACACGCACACACACACACAGATAAATATTCTTCAATCTTAAAAAAGAAAGAAACTTCAGGATATTACACTAAGTTAAAAAGGCCAGTCATAAAAAACAAATACTTTGTTGTTCAACTGAAAAGAGCTACTTAGTACACAAAGACAGAAAGTAGAATGGTAATTGCCAAGAGCTGCAGGGAGGGAGAGTTAAAAGCTATTATTTAATTCATATAAAGTTTTAGCTAGGGAAGATGAGAAGTTTATGTTATGGCTTCCTAAATAAGAAACTTTGTATAAAATCCTCTGATTAAATCAGAAAATCAACAACAACAACAAAATCCAGTAAGTGACACATATTGAGTTCATTATTTAGTTATAAAATTCAAGACTTACAAGTTTTTTTTTGTATTTTAGAGAATTCAAAAGGATTTTCGACATGTAATCCTTATCTCAGAGATGATAGCAAACTAATAGATGTTATTCTTCAAAAAATAAATAAGCAAATTTGGTTTCTTCTACACTTCTTTATTGATTTTTCAAGATTAACCATTTGAATACCATTTGACTTTATATTTGAACCTAGCTCTCTAGGACAATGGAAAAGATCACTATGGAGTCATCTTTGTCCATGACTTTTGGTGATGGTGATATATTTAATTTAACAGTACAGGACTGAGTAGCTATAGACAACCACAGCTACCTTAGTCAATTTTGTCCTTATGTGTCAGATCCAGGGTGAAGTCACACAAGAGTCAGCAAACAAGTGAGGAGGAACAAGTCTGAAACTGACTGAAAGTGATGTGTGGAAAGAATCAACAAAAAATCTGGCAGGTATAAAATTAGGAGTCAATGAAGTACTGTCAGGAGTTTCCAAAAAAATATGAGAAGGACAGGCAACCCTAGCAGGATAAGACCCAGCAAGAGAGTGAACAGAAACCCAGAAATAATCTCATCAGGAGTAGTGCTAAATCGTAATGTAGAAGCACATAGCTGAATTATTAGTGAACTCCTTTATATGCTTAATGAAGCAGATATAGCAAAGCTAAAGAGGTATATTGGAGAAAGCACGTACATGCATTAAACCAATAATTTTTCAAGATAGGAAACTCCTTTAAATTCTGCTCAGCTACTTCCAATTATTCCCCCCAAAATGCTTCAACCAGTCTGGACAACAATATGTCAAGTCCATAACGCCACTGGCTCAGGAATTCCCCATCTGGCTGTACTACTGTCTCCTCATCATGGATTTTCAGTTGTGTTTTTAGTGCATTTGCCACGTAAGGCTCTCAATGAACAAGGGTCTTTCTAGTTGTGAATTATACAAGAGGCTGTTTAGCAAGGAGCAGCTCCTGCCTGAAATCATGTCAGGAAGGGAGAGCTGAACTGGTCTTGTCCCCAACTCATTGTTTGCTTTTAACTCACTGAGTCTTCTCAGGAAACCTGATGTTGATTAATCTCAAAATGATTAATAGTCATCATAGTGTAGGTAGCAAATCGATGGGGACGAAGGGGAACTAACACACCACATAGGCCTGAAGGTAACAGCTCCAGGCCTTGAAAGTAGCAAATACAGCACAAGGACAATGGACTATTATGAACAACCAGTTGAAAGAGGGGAAACACTAGATATAAGACCATAGGAAGCTGCAGATAGAGATTACAGGCTTTCTCAGGTTTAGCACAGGTGCATTAGGGAAGATAATATGTCCTTAGCTGACTTCTCTTCATTGTAATATCATTAACATATCATGGATAGGCACAGAAGATCATGGGTACGATTCAAACCAGGTGAATTACAGGAAGTGCATGCACTCAAGGCACCACCCAGGGGAGGAATAATCCGTCCTTCAGGGGGGAGCAGATCTTAGAATAAGAAAGCTGGAGATGCTGGAGGGGGGCTGTCAAGATCACCTTCACCTTCTTGTGACAGCCTTGTTTGCCTATAAACTGTCATTTTTCAATCAGTCTTGCTGGGTAGCTTTCATTTTGCTGTGTGGTCTCATGAAAAGCTCCTCCGTTGGGGAGGGCGAATTCTTCTTGAGTCTGCAAGAATCAGGTGTCGTCATTCGTCACCGATCATCCTTCCTATTCACAGGCAACAAGAGTTTTCAGAATTGTGCATGTTGAACTCAGCCTAGGAGGAAATGTGATTGTCACCGAAGCCTGGTTGCCTATATAGGGTATGTATAATCTGCTCCGATCCAGGTTTCTCTGATTGAAGTTAAGCTGATCCATGGAAGTTAAGGCCATCAACAAGGTAAAGACTTGAGGGCCACGGTGGTGGTTAGGATAAGCACTGGTAGAGTTTTGTAGAAAATATTTGAGATTCCTGTGTTCATTTATAAGAAACCTAAATCAAGATTTATAAATGAAGGCAAAATGACCTCAGAGAGAACAATGTCATGGAACTCCAAGCTGCTACATCCTGTCTGAGAAGTCCTCAGCAGCACACCCTGATATCTAGGGCGAGAACCAATACCGTAATTCAAGTGAAGAATGGCAAAGGCAGCCTGAATTTCCAGAACTGCCCAGTTAATCAAAAAGCCTGGAACTATTCCCGGGAGTTTTTTTTTTAAAGTCTAGACAAAACCCCAAGATAACCCTTGGACAACTGACTTGGGGCCAATGGATGTAGCTAGGTAGTTAGAGACAGGTACTATCAAGAGGGTTTTACAGAAAATGAAAGGATTTGTGAAACAACACCAGGACACAAAAAATACACAGAAATCATTGGTGTGTGGCATTGGGGGAGGGGAGAAGAGGGCAGGGGAGGGCTCAAGGGAATGAAGAAGCAGTTCCACAATGTGGAGGAAGCTGATCAGATTTCAGCTTCCCCCAGGATAAGCAGCGCTCTTTCTTAACTTGTTCCTGGCACCAGATTGATTCTCTAGACAAAGACTTCAGCTCAAACCCAGGAAAAGCCCTAAGAGGAGGAAGAGACATTTTATTTAAAGGTGGGTGCTGTGGATGTAATAATAAGTGAAAATATTTTTATTGTCGCTGATGATATACAAGTGGAAATCTCACATCCCACAGCGTCTCATGGAAGAGGTAGAGTGAAAAGACAAGATCATTTATTTCACTCTGAAAAAGTGTCCCTCAGAATGACTTGGGAGTCACTCATAACTGTGTGTTTTAGCAAAAGTCCTATAGTTTCCTGTAGTTGAGTCTATGTAGTGCCCACCTATTTCTAAGAATTTCAGAGACCAGAATACTTTGGTATTTTCATCAATGTTAAAATAAATCACGTAAATAAACCTCATTGGCCACGTACAGTACAATAGTGATGTAGGCCAAGTGCCATCTGATCTATTCCACTCCTTGAGGTTTTTATTTAGAAGTGTATCTGTTTAACTCCACCAGTTGCAACTGTAAATATTATCCAAGAACACCAAGTAACAGACACTAGCAGAAGATAATTTTTCTTCCTCCTCTCACCACTTTTAAAAAATCAGCTAAAGGTAAAGAGCCCTGCGAGAGGCTGGTCTCACGTTTGTCACCTTTGTCCTCCATTCAATGTCAAAACCCTATTTCTTGGCCGTGGTTTTGGAATTATGAGAAAAGGTCAATTGAATCTCGGTGGTGGCCATGGAGAAATCATAACCAAACAAAACACTGAGGAAAAGCTGGGACATCTTGTGGAATCTCAGGAAATCAAGGCTTTTAATGAAGTCCCTGAGCCTAAGACTTGAAAGCAATGGAAACGTCAGGGGGTGGGGGACTCTGGCTGACAACAATTTAGGATGCGGCTTCAATTGTAAAATTCTGGAAGCTAAAGAAAAAAAAATCTACACAGATGTGTAATAGTGATTCTTAAAGATTGGGAAAAGTACTGGGTTTAGGGGATGATAGAGCGGGGCTGGCTTTGATCAGTACACACTGTTTGCCTGAGTTGAAACGTTGCACCAAACTCCACTAGTATATACATCACTGCATGGAAATCAAGATAAAAGTAAAATGTTTTAAAAAGGGTTTTGATAAAGGAAAGATAGGGTAGAACTAGAGAGTAAAGTGGAAACTCAGAAGCATATATTACTGGATCTTTACCTTGTGTGAGAAGAGAAAGACATGTTTTAAGATGCAGAATTACTTAACACCCCCTTACATAATACTTGGAGAAACTAGACACTGCTCTAAATGCTTTGTACTTATTCACTGATTTAATTTTCATAAAGGGAGACATTGTACTATTTTTGCAGATGGAACTAGACCCTAAGGCCATGAAGCTAGGACAGTGCCCTCAGCATTTTCCCTAGGCTGCTAGCTCTGGGATCCCTGTTGTTTACCATTACCAGGGTCGTGGGACAGCTTGGCTTTTCCTGCCAATTCTGCTGAGAAAGAGTTATCCTTGGAGAAGAAGCTGAAGGCACAGGAAAGAGAAGGGAAGGAGTAAAACAAGTAACTTCCGATGGCAGAAAGGGAAGGGGCTTAGGAGCACAAGTGGGGATGGAAGTTAACTCTGAACCAGAAGGATTATTGACATAGATCAAAAAGAGAATTAAAAGAAAGAATATAACTATGTGTAAATTTGTAGGTTTGGTGACAAGATTTCTCTCTTGGTTTGGAGCAGTGGTAAGGAGGTTCTTATCTGGTCTTTTGGTCCAAAAATTATATGCAGCATAGGGGAATGAAGAATAGTTTTCTTATGAGTCTCAGCGAGGAATCAGGTTTAGGGGCCTGATGTAGGATGCAGGATCTAGGAGAGCTTCCTCATGGGATGATACTCACAGAGGGCTTTGAAGAAAGATTTAGGATGAAAGGAGTAGAGAATAGGATACAAGTTATTAGTGGGGTTCATCTTAGTGAGTTCCCTGGCTGAGTGCACTTCAGAAAGTCTGTCTGGGAGCAGGTGGCCGAGTGGGTGAGGAGGAGAGGGGAGGAAGTGACAGGAGTGGGTTGTTCGGCTGCCAGGGGATCTTGGAAGGGCTGTGCTTCGTCAAGTCATCGTTCTGCAAGATGGGAGGACTTCACCTCCTGACAGGAGTCGCTGTGGTCTGGGTCCATCTCTGGAGGCCATATGGGAAGCTGCTCAGCTATCTGGCCCAGCACTATTCCCCAAAGTATCTGCAGCACATGTCAGACAGAAGAGAAATTGCATTCTTTGTAAAGAGATATTACAATTCTTTGAAGGACCAAAAGAAACCCTAAAAGAGAAATGAGCAAAAGGCCTGAATAGACAGACAAATTATGGAAAAAGAAATACTAATGACTCACAAATGGATGAAAAATACTAAGCCTCACTAAAGGCTAATGAGATGCTTTTCATCTATTGTATTTGAAACAATATAAAAATTAGTGCAACAGGTATTGGTGAATGGAATAATACACAGCCATTGAAAAAATGTGCTAGATCTCAATGTATTGTTGAGAGAAGAAATCACGATGCAGAATATTGTGTAGTGTAGGGTTTCATTTACAAAGCGAATGAGCTCTGAGTACGTGCCTACCCGTGCTGGTAAGTGGCCAGGGAATGTTGGGAAGAATACAGAAGAAGCGCCACGTTGAACACCTGAGAACAGGAATGGGCGCACAAGCACACACATACCATGAGAAAGGATCGAGATGTGTAGTTTTTCTTATAAATGTTCTATCATGGAAATTTCCAAGTGAACTTTTTAAATTAGGGATTGTCTTACCATATTTGGACAAAGTTTGCCAGCCCTCGGGCTACACAGCCAACAGAGTTCAAGAGCAAAGTGGCTGATGCTCCCCAACCTCTCGTCCCTGAAGCGTCCTCCGCTCTCAGGCTGAACATCTGGCTAACAAGCCACGCCTGTGAGGGCATCAAAGCTGACCATGTCTGCAATATCGGAATTTTTATAAAATAAAAATAATTTTTGTAAGCGGTTTATAAACAGAAAATTAAATCCGGCTAATGATTGCTAAATTTAGGTGATAGGTAAATGGGTGGAGACTTATATCATCATTCTTTCTACTTTGGGGAGGAAGCTCATCTGATTTCTGACGGAGAATTTACTATCATTGCTGATCTCCACCCACACCCATAGCCCATGTTTTTACGAAGGAACAAGCTGATTTACCCCTCAGCTTGTTTTTATCTCTGTATTAAGGCTGGCCCGGTTTCCCAGAAGAGCCCAAAACTAAGAAAACAGTGTTTTCTTCCTCTTTGGATTGGGGCATCGTGGGCAGCCAAATCACTGCTGCCAAATGTTACCCTTGTCCCAAGGGTGCCTCCTGCTAGAGATTCAGTGGGGGGCGCTGTGAAAAAAATGCACAGGTTCTCCACCCCCATTTGGAAGAGAGTGGCAAATCCCCCGGCCCGAAGTGCGGACGCCTGTTTCCCAGTTGCGTTCGTTCTTTTCTGCAGTCACCATCCATTATTGCACATATCTTTGCCAGGTTTGGTGTTAGAGTCAGGGTTGTAAGTAGGGTTAAGGAGCCCGTGGCCCCAGAGGTGAAGCCTATTGAGAGCAGAATCTTATTGTTGCAGAATGAACTCCCTGCGATTTGCTGTGCTTCCTCTGCCGGGATTGTCTCCCCTATCTCGTCCGTGTCGTCTTACGCATCCTTCAGAATTTAGCGCATGAGTCATCGTCACCTGTTTCCTGCACCAGGAATGCCCTTCCCGTCTTGTGCACCTATACTCATCCGGTAAAACTCAGGTCGCCGGTTGTTACCACAGTCGCACTGCCCAACTCCTCAGATCAGAACGAGTGACAGCGCTTATCAGATGGCACTAAATATTCTTGCATTCCTGCCTCTCTTTGGAGCACATCCAGTTGCCGCAGAGCCTGTGGCACATATTGATTGAACTAATGTGGAAAGCAGTGTAATACCATAATTCCTCTGTGTCTCCTCCTAGTTAGGATGTCTTCAGTGCCTCTAACGATAATCTCTTTTGTCATCAGCCTGTCCACAGACCTTCTCTTTACGGTCTGGAAAACACAAGTCTTACCTGAGAGGGCCCAGAGCTTTTAATAACAGGAACCAATGAATATCTCCGATTCCATGTCCTCAACAGGTAGGATTTGTGCTTGTTTCTGATCTTTGTCACTGTAAATATTTTAATATAAGGAGATGTTAGAATTGCAAATGTTGTTATATTACCAGCGTGCTACTAAAGAGTCTTGGGGTGCCGTTTGCATGATTGTAGAGCTTTTAAGACAGACTTGTGAATATGGTCCAGGCAAAGATGTATAATGACTAAATGCTAGAGAGTCTGGCAACTTGGCTTTTACTTCCCTTTGAGGACTTCATTGCTATACACACACACACACACACACACACACACACACACACACACACACACAAGCTGTAAATAAATAATAAAAGAAAAGAAAAAGTCACTGCCTAAGTGATTTCCAAGGTCTTGTTGGCTTCACTTGTTGGCCAATAAGCTGGGAAGCAGGAAGCATATATTTTTTATTAAATTAAAACCATTATCTGTTCTTATCATTCTCCATCTGCCAAGGAGAATCATTCTTATGAATAGTCACTGCAACATTCTTATTTGTGTTATTAATTCCTTCTGTGAATTGAGACACTTACAGGTAACCCGTAAGAAAAAAAGTCCCTTTGGGAAACTGACTTCAAGGGAACATTCCAATGCCTATTGTTATGGTTGATTTCTTTTTGGCAGAGACATCAGGGCTCTCGCTTCCACTGCATATTTTGAGTTTAATCCAATGAGAGAGGAGATTCTATCCTTGTTTATATCTCCCTTACTGATGACTCCCAGAATGGGTGGGAGCCTAGGCTTTCTGGAGCCTGTCTGGGCACTGGAACTTCTGGGATGTGACTGTCCCCAAGGCTCACTGAACTTTTCCTGAACTTGGCTATTGACAGTATCACTGCTTTCCCCAGCAATAGGACTGCCACAAAACTTAGTGGTTATTTATTTATTTCATGTGACATTCAAATTTATGTTTAACATCAATGATTCTGCTAAGAGTGAAAAGTCCTACTTCAGTTTATATCAAACAACAGAGAGAGGGAGGGGAAAAGAGACTTTCATCCAAAAGAAAATTAAAGTTGTAACTACTAACAATTACCACGTGCTCATTCTAAGCTCCCTTATTCTTCATATATGGAAAGTCTTATTGTATACCCATTTTATAGATGAAAAAATAAAAGTTTAGGGAGGTTACTATGTGACCTAAAATGATGTCGTTAGCGTTAAGATGGAGGATTCTGTCTCCATAGTTTACTTCTGCAAGTTTGTGTCTCAATTGGCTTGTGTATGTGCATCCCAGGTGACCTGCAATCACCTGATTTTTGACAAAGGGCCAAAAACATGCTGGAAAAAGCCTCTCAAACAAATTGTGCTGGGAGATTGGTTATCTACATGCAGAAAAAGAAGTGTACACTTATTTTTCTCACTCAGTACTAAAATTAAATCAAAATGGATCAAAGACCTACATATTAAAACAGAAACACTGAATGTGCTGCAATGTAAAATACATAAAATCTTTAAAGACACAGACACATGCAAAAAGTTTTCAGTAGAACACTAATTGCACAAGAGATCATGTCAAGAGTCAACAAATGGAATTATATCAAGTTGAAAAGCTTCTGCATAGCAAAGGAAATCACCAACACAATGAAGAGACAACCCACAGAATGAAAAAAAGTAACTTTTGCTTGTCACTTTTCAGACAGAGGACTGACATATAGACTATATAAAAAACTCAAAAAAGACCTCCCCTCAATAAAAGATCCGATCAAAGCCAAGCATTTAACAGATGACCAATAAGTACATAAAAAATGTTCAGAGTTTTGGTTCTTAAGAGAGATGCAAATCAAAACAACACTGATATGCTATTTTGCTCCAGTAAGAATAATTATTATTAAGGACTAAAAAGGCAAAAATGTTGGCAAGGTTATAATGGAGAAGAAACCCTTCTGTGTTGTCGTGGTATTGCAAACTAGTACAACTACTAAGGAACTTAGCGGCGGTTCTTTAAAAAACTAGAAGTAGAAATTCCATTTTATCCAGTTATACCACTTCTGGATATCTTTCCAAAAGAGTTAAAGACATCATATTATATTAATAAATGCATACCCATGTTTACAGGAGCATAACTCATCATAGCTAAATCTAGGACTGCCATATTGACAGATAAGTGGATAATGAATGGAGTATTACTCTGCCATAAACAAGAGTAAGTTTGAGTTATTTATAGGAAAACGGATGCACCTCGACACCATAATACAAAGTGAAAAAAATCAGAATGAGAAGTTTGAATATTCTGTGCTTTTATTATATGAGAAACTTAAAATACAAACGAAGAACAAAATAAAAGATGATAGGAAACAGGGACTCCAAGTTTGTGGATGTGGGAAGGCGATTTGGAGAAAGATGGTGACTAGACGGCAAGAAAGGGAAGAGGAAGTATACGTGATTAACACGGGACAAGCAGATGTAATTCCTGAAGGTAAATGTATGTACTGTGTCCCACAGCGATATACTAATAAAAACAACAATAGAGAAAAAGAATTTTATGTGTATGCTGATCTATACAATTCTGTGAGCGTAAGAATTGAGAAATACACAAGATTTTGGATAGACCTCAAAATGGTAATAGAAACTCATTTTTGGCATGTTTTCTGAGTTATCCACGTGAGAAGTTTTGGATAATACCTAAGTAGAAGTCTGAACAAAATTGAGGATACCAGTCTTAAAAAAAATCCACTGGCTGGAAGTCTAGGCATTATTCAATGAGTTGTATTTGTTCTAGCGAATGGTACTGGCTGTCGTGAAGCGCTTCCTAGCGTCTCCGGGGTGTAGCATGATGAGCCTTTTTTTCTTAGGGTCCAGTGAGGGCCGGAGGAGGACTCAAGGCAAGGTATAAAATTAAAAAGTGGAAAACCTCTCCATAAACAAGATAAGTGATATTTTAGTAAAATAAAGGCAACAGAGTGGGGTTAAGAAGAAGATGAGTAGGACAGAGTCAGGTTGGCTACAGAAAGGCTAATTAGTAAAAAGTTCAGCCCAGGAGCTGGAGGAATGGCACAGCGGTTAAAGCACTTGCCTGGCAAACAGAAGGCCTTGAGTTTGATTTTCCAGCACCACGTAAGCTGGGCTTGGTGGTGCATACCTGTAATCCCAGCACATCCAGGAGGCTGAGGCAGCAGGACTGCCATGAATCCAGGGCTAGCCTGGGCTCCATAGTGAGCCAGGACCAGCCTGAGTTACAAGGCAAGACCCTACTTCAAAAAAAAAAAAAAAAGTTCAGCCCAAAATAGAATGACCTTTATTAAGAAAATGCACATTTTCGAGTATCGAAAAAGCCACACATGCCTAGAGTCAAGGTAAAGAAACAGGAGAGAGAGAGAGAGAGAGAGAGAGAGAGAGAGAGAGAGAGAGAGAGAGAGAGAGAGAGAGAGAGAGAGAGAGAGAGAGAGAGAGAGAGAGAGAGAGAGAGAGAGAGAAGAGTGGGGTATCAGATATTGCATTTAAAAAAATCACTCTGAAAAGAAATGGAATCCTGAGTTTGCTAATCCAGGCAGGACAGCACCGTTACTCCCTAGCAGGCCTTGCTTGCTCAGCAACTGTCCTGGAAAAATAGCCCGGGGAAGATTTTTGTTTCAGGTTCTGTTTAGGGTACTGGTTGTGTTTACGGAGGAATCGAGGCTGCCTGAGTACAAGGTGCCATCTAAGCATCTCAAGTTATATTAGTATCACTAAAACCAACCCCTATTTTACACACCAATGAGTACTTATACCTAAGTATGAACTCTTAAACTATTTGCATGAAATTGTAATTAAACAGGACCAACAATGAGTTAGGGTGTAGTCCAGTGGCCTTAGAGAGAAAGCTTTGTTATAAAGTGGTGGTGAAAGGGAAGCAGCGGTCCTAGAAATGGCGGACCGGGCATCTGTCAGTACACAGCTCTTGCCCGTGTCCTTCCTTGTCCAATTCAACCAAAGCAGCATTTCTACCAGCTACTGTCACCCCACCATACGGCACATACCACCTTCTGACATTTTTGTGATTCATTTTTTTGTTGTGTCTTCTTGCCCGAAACCCAGCATGCTCTGTGTTCCATGACATCAGAGATCCTGTCCCTCCTGTTTGTTCCAGTCTGCATAGCACACACAGCAACACGGGCCACAGAAGGTTCTTTAAAAAATGTTAGAATGAGGCAGCCCCAGTGACGCAGACTTGTCATCCCAGCACTCTGGGAGGCTGAGGCAGGAGGATTGCAAGTTCAAGTTCAGCTTGAGCAATTTAGTGATTTGATGAGATTCTATAAAAAAAAAAAGAGCAAATAAATAAGTCAAAGTCAGTTTATTGGTTACACCTGAAATAGCCTCCCTTCCCAAAATTTTTCCATAGTGATTGGTGCATTAATAGTCTCGCTTAATGACAACTATAATTAGTGTGTTGTGGGGCAGGGTTACAAAATGTCCTGGGATTCATGAATAATAAAGAAAAATAATTGTGTGTGTGTGTGTGTGTGTGTGTGTGTGTGTGTGCGCGCGCGTTCGCGTGCACGTGTGTGCCATTAAGCCCTTGTACTTCAAAACCACTGTATTTTCTATGACACTTAGTGAGTAATGAATATGAAAAGAGCTCTGGAAGAGTAGCCAACTGGAGCAGCTTTTATAAATGTTATACACTTTGTGTTTCCTCCTTGCACACATAGATCGCAGATTTGTATATGACAAACATGCCTCAACACATGCCTTCATATTCCCGGCAGAGCTTGTGCCCAGTAGCTGGCAACATCAAGTAGCACTTAGCACCTAAGTGGCTTGGAGTAGCGTAAAAGATAAATTCAGGTTAATGGCCACAAATTGAATATTTTAATGAACTCCATTAAAATTGATGTATTTTATCAGGCTGGGTATGCTTTTAGATATTGGGTTCAATTATTCTTGCAGCAGAATCACTGCATGATACGATCAATTGTGAGAACCATAAGTTCATACTGCACTGATTCAGAGCCAAATTCTCATTTAACATTTGCTGCATTTTAATATTTTGGCATCATCTGCATTTTAACATCTCTGATAATCAGGATGTCTTAGAATCAACATCTTAAGAATATAGTATTTCTTTTTAATTTTTCTTAAAAGATGTTATTAAAGTACTGGTATTTTCCATCCATAGCAATTGAGGATTAAAAATGTGTTGTATTTTCAAGAAACACGATAGACAGGTTTATAATCTTAGTATATTAATAATGTAAAAATGGCAAGAGAAGCAGAAACATCTTGAGAGGCGACAGTGCAGAAAACATGAGACTTCTGTGCACACGATGGAAATATGACTAACCAGTGGATATTCACAAATTCACTAGGACTCAGATAAACGCACACTGGAATGAGAAAGGAGTCCTATTTTTGTTTTTCAAATTAGCAAGGAATCATTTTTAAAAATCCACTGTTAATTAAAGAGAACTAGAATGGATATCCTTGTCAAATGTCCACGGGGAAACTGACCCAGAGTTTCCAGAGAGCACCTTGGCAGTACAAGTTAAAACCTTTTGAGTGTTTATATATTGTTTATTCTCCTAGCAATGGATTATGTGAGCACAACCAGAAATAGGTTTCAAACATACTCACAAAGATAGCAAGTGTAAAAAGTTTTATGCGCTGTATTTCAGATGCTTAAAGGATTAAGAAAAAATGATTATGAAATATGCCACAACTTTAATGAGGATGTTGTTCCTGTTCTTTGACATGTGTTATACAGATAAATGTTGGTAATCAGGAAAACATTTAAATCTGAAAAAAAGTCTATAAAATCAACTGACAAAATTTCTATTTCTTCCCCAAAGGAGAGAGGGACAATGGTGCAGCACAAAATCTGTTTTCAGATAAAATTTAGACACCAAAGATTAGGTGTGTGGGGGATTTTACATATCTGTGTTGTACGATGCACAGGGTAACATACTTTAATTGTCTGTAGATTTACAAGACTCAAAAGTCCTCATTCCTGAATTTTAAATTTTGGAGGTACATTGTTTTGAAGCTTATTATTATTATCATCTGGCTTTTTTTTCCCGCGAATACTGGAAGTTCATTAGCTAACGTGACCCTGTTAAATATTGTCTTCCTGGATGAGGAAGTTTTCAATGTCCTTGCTAAGTCCATGATTAGTCAGCTCTTTGTTATCTCGTGTTCATAATAGTCAGATACAGTTCATATTATTTAAGTGTCTGCTTATGCAAAAATCCAATCGTTAACAGTTATATAATAAAAGTATTGCAAAATTTCCTTTTAGTAGGATTGCTATGTCCAATTCAACATTACTTCAGCATGCAACAGTCTCCTGGAGGTCTTGGCTGAGTGGTATTCTATCTCTCTCAATCTTGTCTCTGGTCTTAAATTTTTATTTTTGTGTACATTTCTTAAGTGAAATATTCCCAAAAAGGATACACCATAGCTTAGGTCTTTGATACAAGAAAAGAAAAAAACCCACCAGGTAAAATTGATGTTAAATTTATATACTGTACCTTTTCTTTATCTTAATATCTCCCTTCATATTTACTATTTCATACAGTAACACTTTGTATTTTGCTTAAGTATGTTGATAGAAAGAATATCACGGAGGCTCTCAGTCTCTTGCAGACTCACCAGGCGTGGAGAGATACGGGACAAATAAGTAGCACTTACAATCTCAGATGAAGGTTACGAACCCAAGGTCTTCAGCACAAAGACTGAGTGTGTACCATTAGGCAGAGAGAACTCTGGGCATTGGGATACAGTGACGTACAAGGCACAGTCTCCGCCCCAAGTAAGACGGGCAGCTGGACTCAGAGTGTGGAAGAGAAGCGGGCAATCCCGCAGTCGCTTCCACCTTTCTCCACTTCACCTCGGGTTTCTGTCTCAAATCAACCAAGCGGGCTTCTCTTTCAGGAGATCTGGGGTGGATCTAGAACTTGACCTTTTCTAAGCTCTCCTTGATAATTCTGATGTGCGGTCAACTTGGGAACCACCGGATGACTTAGTAGCCCCGAAGATCTCACTCAAAAGTAGGGGATTGCTGGAAGGCAGCAGGCAAATCTTTCTTCAAGTTCTGTTCTTTCCTCCCCACACAAGGCTGCTTGGCAGCATTTTGGTTTCAAATGTGGAATCGTTAACGGCATTACCGCCAACTCAGCACAGGTGCCATCTAGGTAACTCTCTTGTAAACTGTTCCTCAACTTTATTTCTTTTGTTTTATTGTGCCATAAGTTGTCTCCTAAAGACAGCTACTTTCCCCCTTTTGATTGATATGTGTATATGCGATATATAATATTTACATCGAACTCGAGTACTCTGTGCATATATATATATATATATATATATATAGTCAAAATTATACACCCTTCCCCTCTCTTTTTCCCCTCCCACATCCTCTCCTTCCCCACTAGTTCCCCTTAATCTCCCATTTATAAAAACACATAGTTTTGAGGCTTTTGTAGGATGCAATCTGAGACCATCATCCTCCCTGAAGCAAGTCAGAAGGTTAAATATTGAATGGTTTCTCTAATATGAGAAACCCAGAATACAGCTCTCTACTTTCTTATTCGTTTGTCTGGTTGGCACAAGCTTGTAACTCTTCTGTCTGCCATGATTCATTGCCTCAGGGCCTTTTTACCTGTAATGTGTTCTTTCACACTCATTGGCTCACCCAGATTCAGGGCTCTACTATAAGAAAATAACACATTTTATACTTATATGGTCTCAGAAAAATGTCAACTGCCAAGCATCCTGTCACAGAAAGTCTTTGGAGGATGGGTGAAACAAGAAAGAGGAAGACACGGCTTGGAAAACAGCTAGCTAAGAAATAGCAGTTGTGAGTAGGAAGTCCCAGAATCACAAGGGTGCCAGAGGATGTTAAAATATTTGGAAGGAAGAGCTCTAGGGTATAGGAAGAAAATAAGCTCCTAAAAAAGAATCTAGACAAATACCTGACAGATATGGTGGAATGGTTTGCCCTATCGAAAACCCTGGAAGTGATAAAAGAAAGCGAGACAGATCATTGGCAAAGAGAAAAAAAAATAATTCTCACACAACTATCTGGCTCACCAGTGAGTGACATTTATATCCTGTGTCGTATAGCCACTGATTGTTTCTTTCATCATAAATTGAAACATGACTTTATTGGGACAGGGTGGATGAAAACTGAGGGTGCCAGGGTGATAAGTTCCCTGTCAATGCAAAAAAGTCACTAGGGAAGAGGTATGTTTTATAAATCAAGAAATAATACACATTGGAAAAAATACCAGAAGTGATGCTGCAACAATGCGAAGCTGTCCCCTCAGGCAAGGATGGCTGGGCTCCAGGGAATGAATGCAGGAAGTTATAGTGGTGTCTTCCTAAAAAAGTATCAAACTTTAGAATAGGTTTTTGTATTATTTTACAAGTACACATATTTCTTTGGTTAAGAAACTAGTCAACATGTGTACATCAGGTAACCATTATGTGCAGGGGAAGTGCCTAGTTCTACCTCTGATGTAATGAAGTGTTAAAACATGGTCCCACAAGTCTCTTTGGAGGTTCTAAGTTGCAACTTAAATAGAAAGAGTGATTTTTAAAAGGATAGTATTAAATCTGAGATGAAACTCATGAGATTTTAAAATTCAAATGATATGAGCCTTAATGTTTAGAAAAATGTGCAAAAATAAAAAGCTCTCCTGAATTTATAATTTTTTTCTTCCTCAAAAGACAGAAATGAGTACTTTGTGTAAATTCCTCTCTAAGGCTTTGTTGAAGCCAAAATAAAAACCAGACTAATTTTTTTTTTTTTTTTGAGATAGGGTCTTGCTCTGTAGTCCAGGCTAGTTCTAAACTCGCTGTGTAACACAGGCAGGCCTCAGAACACACAACAATCCTCCTGCCTCATCCTCCCAAGTGCTGGGATTCCAAGCCAGTGCCACTGCACCCGGCTTGCTTATGTGATGCTGGAGAATTGAACCCAAGGCCTTGGACTTGCTAAGCAAGCACTTTAACCACTGAGCTATGCTCTGAGCTCCCAAACAAGACTGTGTTTAAGAACCAGCCGATCTCCACATTGCTGCTGTAGTACGTGTGTCTTCATCTTCTGTTATGGCTCTGTAGTTGTTTATCTTTATTCCAATAGTTTATCAATAGTCAAATGGGTAAACCTATCTTTATAATGAAATATTATTCAGCAATAAAAAGAAATAAGGCTTTCCAAAAAACAGAAAAGGAAAGAAAAAGAAAGCAACTGAGCGCTTACTCTTACCAGGTGCTTCCATCCTTACCACGTGGGCACCGGCTTCATGTTCCCTTTTGCTCAATAATTGTTCTAAAGGAGATGGCCGAGAGAGCGTAAGAAGAACAGAAAAGTAAGAAAATCAAAATAAAAGTCAGAAGAATGAGGGGCAACAAGGAAAAAAAGAACACAGCACTGTGCTTTTCAGGTCTTCAGGGACATAAATGTGTTTTTTGCCATTGTTGCATATTTTGCTTGGACCTCGTGTCACTTCCTTTGTGCCCTCTGTGACAGAAATATTTGTGAGGAAGGTTAAAATCACTAAGAAGTTGTTTATGTGGCATGTCCCTTGGCAAGAGACACATCTTCTGTTCCTCTGAAAAGTTAAATTTATAGCAGACAATCAAGCTCACAGCAAGACTCACTAACCACAGGAGGTATGAAACGTACTTGGGTTACAAGAGAAAGTTCTGGAAGAAAGATGTATCTGAGAAATCCACTATAGTGTACACTCTGGGAATTTCTCCTCAAAGTTAACAAAGCCCATCGTCTCAAGGCCTGAGATCCATCTGCCTTGTTAGATTAGTAGATAGGAAAGATTATACGTACACCTGACCTGTCTGAGTAATCCTATTACTCAGAGGAGATTACTTTTAATGTTTTTAGTGGTGTGTGTATGGGTGAAAATGTGTCATAAATGTGAGAAAAGAGGTGTTGTGTTCAGTGTGCACAGCATGCTCTCTTGCTTTTCTTCCACTGACACATGAATTCACTTTTTAAATTGCTGCCATAAGGTGCGACGTATTCTAGGTATGTATCAAGGCCTGAAATGAACAAGGCAAAACCATACAGAAATCTAGCTGTGTTTTTCACCTAGCTCCGAAAACCTGTGGGATTCGACCTCTGATAGAGTTGAAGGTCAACTTGAAAACCAATTGGTTTGAGGCCATTCATCGAAATAAAGTAAGTAGAATATAAATATTAAAAAAGGAGTTTTGTATTTATAGATGATCTTATCCTATAAAATTAATGGGCAATAAATATTATTAAACAGGGATAAACATCTTTATGAAAAATTACATTTTTATTAGGATAAAATATATATGGCATGAAATTTGCCATTTTCATCATTTTATTTTATTTTAATTTTTGAGACAAAGTCCCGCTCTGTATCCCAGGCTGGTCCTGAACTCACTATGAAGTGCCGGCTTGTGTTGGACTCACTACAATCTTCCTGTCTCAGCCTCTTGAGTGCTGGGATTACAGGTGTGCACCACCACCCCTGGTTTATGTGGTGCTGGGGAATTGAACTCAGGTACTTAGCTCTTCAGCTGCCGAGCCATTCCTCCAGCCCCCATTTTAATCATTTCGAATGGACAGGTCTGTGGCGTTAAGTGGATTCGCAGTGTTGGGCAATCCTCACCACCGTGATGTCAGGACTTTCTCATCTTCCCCAATTAAATTCTATACCCATTAAAGCGTCACTCCTTTCCTCCCTCTGTCTCGTCCCATTCAACTTCCTGTCTGAGTTTGAATACTTGAGGAAATGTGCATAAAAAGACTCCTACAGCATTTATCTTTTTGTGATTAACCTTTCTTTTAGCATAATGTCTTTAGGGCTTATCTGTGCTTACCTCCCTCTTCAACACTGGATAATATTCTGTAATATATATATAATACATATATATATATTATATATGTTCTAAATTTTTCTTATCCATTCATTTGTTGAATGCAAGAGAATTAAATTTATCAACTACCGATAAATTGAAGCTGGTAATCCTTCCATGATGTGTTCAAACTTTCTCCTGTCTTGAATTCTGTGGTAGAGGTGGCTGAGTGACATCTAAGTAAGTGACCCCCTCCCGTAGTGAAGAGTCGCTGGACCGCTGTGCCCAGACAGGAAATGTGTTTCCCTGTCCCCATGGGTCCTGTGATTAGCTACTGCTAACACAAGCTTAAGGGAAGTGCATGTATCTGAGCATGCGTGATAGTGTAAGCACCTGCCAGTAGGCTGACCTCTTGGCAATTCTGAAACCAGAGAGGGCAGGGTTCCAAATTCTGCGTCTTTTAATCTATCCTGAGGGGAACAGCCTCCCAGGAGGGACACTACAGTTTCTATGGGAATCGTAGTGAAATTGTAGTGGCTTTTGCATGAATGAGAATTGTGCATGTTAAGACACGGATGTTTGGGGCTATTAGGTAACATTTTCTATTATAAATTTTAGTCCAGGCTGGTCTTCAACTCACTATGTAGCCCTTGAACTCATGGCAACCCCCTCCCACGGCCTTCTGAGTGCTGGGATTGCAGGCGTGCACCTCTGAGCTCAGCTTTATGTGGTGCTGAGGAAACGAACTCAGGGTCTTGTGCAAACACTCTAACTGCTGTACCATTTCTCCAGCCCTATCACAGCTCCTGATGCCCATCTATTTCAAGTTTTTTCCAACTTTTTAAACTGTTCTTTCTCATTGTCTTTTGCTGACCTTTTCCTCTGCCTTTCAGCCATTAGCTCACATAGGCTGTATTTCTTTAATAGTGCCCGAAGTACTTCTCTCTGACCTAAACGCCCTGCTAGGATTTGATACAAGCAGAGACAGGTGGACAGGAAGCCCAAGGCCGTGCAGAGCCTGGCTTGCTCATCCTCTGCAGGTGGCTGGAGATCATCGCACGCCTCACACACACTGAAAGTCCTCTCAGGAGGCTGTGCCGTTGGTGGGAAGGGGCACTCTGAAAGCCTTTGAGGGAGCTCTGACACATCCACGGGACCCACGTTAGTGACAATGGATGGTCACCAAGATGTTTTGGGAAACAGGTGGGTTCCAAGTGACCCAGGAAGGGCTCCGTTTTGACTGAGTGGAGATTAGCACCTAGTTTTTTTCTCTTAAAAAATGTTGAGCAAATATGTAGAAAATTCGGGTTTGTAGATGATGCAAATGTCAGCCTACACAGGTTTTTCACATAATTTTATCTGTCCTTAAGCTCAAGCCGCCAACTTTTTTGCTATTCTTGGGCCATTTGCTTTCCTTCCAAATGGCTCTCTGCCATTCCTCCTTTGTACTGCTGGATGACCTTTTGGAAGCACATTTCTCACTCCTTTCTTTAAAACTCTGAGGTAGTTCTTTGATCAGGGTAGAACTTCTTAGAAAGCCTGTCTCCCCAGCCACTGAGAAAAAAGCAGGAGGAAAAAATTCAAGTAGTTCAGGTTACAATGCCACGATCTAAAACCATGAGTTCCTGTCTGAGAATGAGCCTGATGTGGAAGGCCTGGGCCTTACATATGTCTGGCTGTTTCTCTTGCTGAATCTCTGCTCACTGTCCCTTCTTTCAAAGTTCTAGAGGAATATTTATCCCTCTTGCAAGTTTTAAGGGCTAATCCTTCCATGAAATCATCCCTGACCAGCTTTTTATTCCTCATTATCTCTCTCCAAATGAGCATAGTGGCTGAGAAACCAATCCAAAACAAAACACAACTCTTAAATTTTCAGCATTAAATCAGAACTCCAAGACAGAGGGAGGATAGTTGAATAGTTCCTACAATGCCATCATTATTTACTTATTTATTTAGTTTGTTTATTTGCTTGATTTTTGCTTTGTCATACAAAGGATCAAGTCAAGGGCCTTCACTCAGGGTTAGAACCCCCGCCCTTGTCTTTAATTTTAAGGTTGAGGCAGAGTCAAATTTTCGATCTTCCTGCCTCAGTCTCCCAGAGCTCTGGAGTTACAGGCCTGAGCTATTGTTCTGAAGGCAGGTATATATTTCTGTTATACAGAGAGCATGTGGCAGTTTATCTGTGCTTCCTGCCTGTGTGCGTGAGGACATCATAACTGCTCCTACCGGACCCAAAGCTGCAATGCGTGGGGGGTGGGGAAGAGGCCTGTCTTGAAGTTTAAATGCATGAGTTTGAATGTCTCCTTAGGGCAAAGGAATGCCCATTTATCTTTTCCTCTTCCTGATTCCTCCTTTCCATTTGGGTGTAATAAATCATTTTTCTGTTAGTGAAAAGATATTAAATGCCTTACAGTGAGTTTACCTTGCAATCAGAGTGGATAAATCATGTGTGAGTGGGAAATTTCTTTGCCATTTAAACTATGGCTCAAAGATTCAGCTAAGGATAAGTTATTAGTCCTCATTTTATAGCAAAAAGAGTTCTTTAAAAAATACTGTGGTTTAATTAGCCTCCAGGTGTCAGGCCAGCAAACTTGGGTCAATTGGCCGCCCTTGTAATTGAAATTAGTGAATGTAACTAGTGACATAATTTTGAGATGCCTGAGTTTTGCTCTACTAAACTTTCATTATGAAACCCTAGCTATATTGAGGATTTACAGTTAAATGATTACTTTAAATAAAGCCTACCCATGGTCTTTGCTAATTCTGGCCTTCCAGCCACACTTCCTGGTTTTGAAACAAGCCCTTGTGCAGCCCATATATAAAGTTGGTCCTGTGATGCACTATGAAAAAGTGATGTTCACTCCCATGCCTGGGATGTTTTTTGGATGGGGGTGGGGCAGAGCTTGGACGCTGAGGCACCGTGACTGAATTGTTCTTTATGACCGCAGAGAAGTCCCTAGACGTAAAAACACTAAAAATTTTTTCACCTCCTTGCCCACCAAAGTCAAGTTCATTCAGCCGTAACACACTGAATATTTATACTAGAGATGGAAAATACATCTGGATCATGTGTTCACAGGAGCTGAGGGGCTTGGAACCCCTATTTCCAGGTTCTTTGTAACCCTCACTAGGAATTAGGAAAGCCACGTGGGACGGGCTGCCCTTTTTCCTGGCCTCTGGAGACCCCAGTTAAAAATTTCCCTGTGGGCCAGTCATTGCCCTTTCCAGCTTTTAGTGACTCAAGCATTAGTGACATGCTGACAAAGAGATTGAAAGGCACTGACTACATTAGGTGCCACGGGGCACAAGTTTATTAAAAGAAGCACGACATTTTCCCTTGGCTGCGTGGTCCCAAAAGGAAGCTCAGTTCCTGCCACCACAAGTGTCCAGAAAGGGATTTTCTCTGACTGTGGCTGGTACCTTTCGGTCCCTAGGATAGGGGCTGACTGACCGTGCCCCCATGTGGGTGGGATGTGGATATAACTTGTGCAATCGTAGGTTTGTTGTGGCCTGGTGCCAGGAAACTTAGATCTTGATTGGTCCCCTGAAGAGTGGCAGAAGCTTGGAGAGTCCCACTCATCTGATGCCTCTTTGTTAACTGATTTCTGATTTTGCCGAGTCCTGACCTCCAGTGTCATACGTGTCTCTCCTTTCTCCATCTCCTATCGGAGGAAGACAGCACTAATGGACACGGTGCATCCACAGCAGACTGACCACGGATCAAAGTGCTTTTTCCTTCTCATCCTTGTGATCTCAGTGCACTACCGTGGACAAACATTAAAACCTTTGTGCTGTCCCAGGTCCTTTGCTTGCCAAATGCTGATTATACAAGTTGAGCAATATTTAGTCTCTGTATGTGAGGCCACTACACCAGTGAGTGAAAGACAATTAATTCCTTACCTTCATCGCCACCCTAATGCATTTTCTGTTTTTGAGAAATCTATGATTAAAAGTAAAATAGTAAAAAACATTCTTATCTGTAAGTCTTACCTGCTGCAGAAAAGTCTGAGGGTGAAATGTGCCTTCGTTATGAAATCTCACAATTTGTGCGTGTGTTTTCTCATAATTCTAGTTTAATTACTTCTGGCCTAATAATGGCAGAGCTGCATGGTTTGGTGGGAAACAATTTTAATTTCCTCTTTGTGGCTAGTGAAAGAGCCCTCTTACCTCAAAGGGAATTTTTTTTTTTCCCACTGACAAGATCGCCACAAAATTTTCTTCCTCAAAATCTTTAATTAGTGAAGGGTGCAGTTTGGAGCTCCTAGTGGCAAGTGAAAGAGGAATTGCCAGCTCCTGTGTCCTGTAACCCTGGCGCTGGTGACCTCAGCTGTCTTACTTCCTAGGCCCAGGAAGCCCTCACCTGTTTTTACTCAGAGCTCTTCCTCTGTCTCTTCACAATTGTTATTGTGGTTTGGATCTGGAATGTCCCCCAGAGTCTCATGTATTTGGATGTGGAACCCTGTGCTGTTAGGAGATTGGGGCCTGATCTAGAGGGGTGGATTACAGGTGTGTAGAAGGGGCTTACCACACCTTCCACTTCTGGAAGGGGCAGAACACTGAGGCCAGACCCAGAAAAGGGGATCACTGGGGTACAACCTGAAAGTATATATATATGCTGCTACCTTTCTCTTGGAGGAGATTGGGCTTGAAGGCTCTTGGTTTCCTGTTTGGGATGTCATGAGAAGCAGCCTCCATCTCTGCCTCTGCCATGTACTTCCACTGTTGCCGGCCGCCCCTGAGTGGACTGTGACCTTCTGAATCTGTGAGCTAAAATAAACCTTTCCTCCTCTAAATTTGTGTATAACAGGCACCGAGTCCCAGCAACTAAAAAGTAATTAATGCAATTGTCTTGACGAGTTTCCTAGTCAACAATTACAAAGAAAGGGTGAGATGTGAGTGCCCACAGGACACCATCTTTCATTTTAGCATGAGATGTGAATGATAAAAACAGATTTGTAACCAGAGCAACAAGGAAGAGGGAGAATGTTGGCCATCGAGGGGAGGGGCTACAAGATTCTGAAACACTCAGTGGGGAGCAGAAGATTCACAGTGGCTTCCTCTCAATTTTAACTTATATTTCACAACGCTAAGAAACGCAACTAACATAAGCATCTTCACGGCAGCTCCACCGCTGAGACGTTCAGACCGTCCTGTCTCCACAGCACAGGAATCGCTCTTCCCTGCAGGGAGAGGCCACAGACTCCTGGGTGCCCTTCGGATGTTCAAGGAACCACACCTGCTAGGAGAGGCTATTTTTTTTTTTTTTTTTTGATGTAGCATCTGGTTTTATTTTCTGCTGAGAAAACTTCATATGTGGGAGAAAAACAATTATTCTCCACACATTTCTGCCGAAATGGAGCAGGTGAGGAATGGTTGAGGGTGTAAGGGGATTCTATGCCGTGCCTGGCTCCCACCCGTGAGAACTTCCGAGTGCCCAGGTGACAGGAGAGCGGACTGGTTAATTACTTCCTTCCACCTCCCACTCCTCCTTAAGGATGAAGGAGCCGTTTCCTTTTCTACTCGGAACTCTTTAATGTGTCTGTTTGCTACCAGGTTAGAATATTTATTACGTGTGTTTTACTTGATGAATATAGTTTTGATGTACTATTTTAATATTAGCGTTTGAAAGATAGGAGTTCAAAACCAGCTGTAGGTAAGTAACTCATCCTGGTCAGTTTCTGCGACCTTTTAAAAACCCCATTGTCGTGGTCCTTAAAGTAGAGATATCAATACATGGCTTTTCAGGTGGCAAAAATAATGGAGAAAATGTGTTTGAGAGAATGTTAAGATAGTTATTTTTTATAGCACTTTTTAGAAGGAGTGTAAGTTCACAGTAAAATCGTGAGGAAGGAACAGAGAGGGTCCCTGTATTACACGTACACACAGCCTTCCTCAGTACTTTTCCCATCACAGAGGTGCGTTTCTTGGAATCGCAAGTACATATAAGCTGCTACCTTCCTCTGGGAGGAGTTCGGACTCGAAGGGGCTCCAATAACACGTCGTTATCATCTTGAGTTCCTGCTTTGCAGGAGCTCTCATTCTCGGTGTTGTGTATTCTGTGGGTTCATGCAAATGTATAGTGACAAGTGTCTACCATCATAATATCATGCAGGACAGTTTCATTGCCCTTAAAATCTTCTGTGTCTGTTTATTCGCCCTTCCTGATAATCCTTAGAAGCTGAAGATCTTTCTATGGTCTCCATAGTTTTGTCTTTTCCAGAATGTCATATAGTTGAACAGTACGTAGCCTTTTCAGATGGACTTCTTTCACTTAGTAATACACAGTTAAGATTCCTCCATGTCTTTTAATAGGGTCGAATAATATTCCACTGTCTGGATGTACTCAGGTTATTTATTCGTTCACCTATGGAGGAGCATCTTCACGTTGGGCATTCTACCGCAGGGCAGCTGCACGTGGGCAAATCCCTGCTATAATGATAAGAACAATAATAACAATAAAACTTGCATCCATAGAACATGACATTGTGGCAAACATTTTTACAAGCCTTTTCTTATTTGAGATTTACCAACTTAGTAAATATGACAGACCTGATGTTTTCCCCCCTTTCTATTAGTATGTATATTTGATACACGATGATTACCTTGAGTTTGAGAATTCTGTGTGCAGAACCAATATTTTAAAATACCTATTTTAGAAATTGGAAATTGAGAATCAGAGATGCAGATTTCGAGTCACACAGCTGGTCAGTTGTTATTGTCCATTGAGCCGAGAGGAGGACCTGGTGCTCTATGCTGAGTGACTCACACTGATGCTCAACGGTAAGTGAATTGAGTAAGGAAAGATGAGAGAAACCAGATTGTCTGACATCAAATCCTGGAGCGCTCCTTATCACACGAAGTCAATTTTAAGTATTAAGAAATCAGGGGTCACACATGAAAGTATTTAGGATATTTTAATGCATGAAAATGACAATCTGTAGCTTTACCTAACTTTTAAAATTTGCTTTCAGAGACAGAAGTACATTAATATTCCTAGCTATCACTTATAATTTCTTGAACTATTTTTGATTTTTCATAGCATTACAGAACCTCTTTCTTCAACCCTTCTGCTAGTTTTGTTTTGAGTTGGGCTTTGGTATTGAAATTTCCATCGTGGTTTTGTTTCGGTCCATATTCTCTTTCTATCCCTCTGTTTTCAACTCTATTCATTTCTTATGTGATTCTGGTATGCCACTTATTCCTGGTCTTGGTTTTGCAAACACTAATCAAAACTCCCCCATCCGACTTTTGCAGTATTAGGGATGGAACCCAGGGTTTTTGCACTGCACTGTATCCTAAGCCCATTTTTCAGTTGATTTTGAGACAAGGTTTCACTAAGCCACTGTGACCCAGGTTGGGCCCAACCTTGCAATACCTCTGCCTCATCCTTCCAGAGTGCAGGCCAACACCACCAGCCAGGAGGCAAAATGACAGAATGCCTGAGTCTCACCAGCTTCTGCTTAACACGTCCTGCATTTGTAAGTGTAAAAATATACCCTGGACGCTGCTCCATTTCAACTCTTTAATATTGCGCAAAGAATAAGGTCTTTAACCCTAACTGGAAATAGAGTGGAAGGAATTCTTGGAAACATAACTCATCCTGGCCTCTTTGACACTTTACAAAGCCACCATAACCCCAGCCTGTGGGAGGGAGTGGGAAGGGATAGAAGGAGGTCTCAGGGTCCTTGCTGTGTCTGCACTGGTTGGTACCTGCTTCTCTCCCAGCTGGCCACAGCCCTATTGTCACATTGTTGCTTAGGGCCAGGACTGCTGTGACCTGGTTATGTGTCGGCTTTGCAGTGGCAGTATAGAAAAACAGAAATATAGAAAAATAGAAATAGCCTTTCAAATGCAAGAAGGAGTGAGAAAGTAGTGCAGCCTGCAAATTCTCCCTCAGCCACTTTCTTAGCCCTGCTTTTCAGTGCCAGCCCTTGGCTGATGCTCCCTCATTCACACACTCCTCCTGGCCCTCCGAGCTCCGTGAGCATTTCAGCTACAATTATTTCCTATCACATGAGTAGTGATACCTACCAAAGTTGATGGGGCGAAAAGCCAGTGGTCTATCTATTTGCTATTTTATCAGCTATTTAAATTTCATAGATGTAGACTTAAAATTTTCTTCTTTTAGGAAATTGTTAAAGTCATACAAAGAAAACAATACAAAGAAATGACTGATGGTTGTCTTAGTTTTTTGTTGCTGTGACTCAGTACCCAACATCCACAAATTTAGGGGAGGAAAGGTTCATTTTAGCTCACAGTTTCTGAAGGTCACAGTCCAATCAGTGGCGGCTCTCAGCAATGGAAGTACATGGCAGAGGCAGAGGTGGAGGCGGCTTCTCACAACATCATGAACAGGAGGCCAAGTCAAGGCAAGTTGAGACTAGTCCTCCAAGGAAGGCAGGAAGCGGCTTATAGATCCTTCCAGGTCTCATCCCAGTGATCAGCCCCTCCTGGATCCAGGTGTGGAAGCTGTGGTACGCCCCCCCCCCCCCCCACTACATGCTGGTAATCCAATTTACATGCCTGTAATCCAATTTACCCACCTGTAATCCACCCCTCTAGACTAGGCCCCAATTCCCAACAGCACAGGGTTCTATAGACAATCCGTAACATTCAAATACATGAGACTTTTGGAGGATATTCCAGATCCAAACCACAATAAAGGTCGTATTACTTAGCCTTTCTGAAGATTTATTTGGCATAGTTCTCTGCTTTCCTGATAAATCTATTTGAGGGAAAAGGGAAAAACTATGCTTTGAACCATTGTGTTTTTAAAAAGTCCGTTTTTAGCCCATGGACCAGTGAGCCGGCTGATCACCATTGGTCCCAAAGATGAGAAAGGAAGATTACATCATAACTATCTTCTGCTAGTATTATTTTGGAAAGTCACTCATGTATAAGAGTCTTCCCTTTGGCTCCATAGATGGCAGTAGAATTTCCTAGAAACCAAAGTGGGCGTTGGGGTGGGGATCTACTTTGTATGACTTTCTTCCTCACATTGGCTGGTGACTAGCTAAGGCATCTGAGGCCCCCAAGCCTGATCAAGACATTTCAGTGTGTCAGTGTGTCTCTGTGACGAACTTCCCAGCACCTTGCGATACCAAGCAACTGGAAAAACAGGCACAACACAGGCTAACAAAATAGACTAAGTTTTATTTCCATTTCAGCATAGTATTAGAACTTCCACTTCCACTAAAATTAAATTCAACCACCCAATACAGTCTGAAAATTGTTTATATTTCTGACAGCTCTGGATCATCCCGGGAAGTCACAAAGCATGCTGGCCAAGTAATGACCACAGGAACATTCCTACACTAAGTCAATAAAAGAAAAGAGAGTAGGAGTTGGTAATGCTCTTGTATGCTCATGTTCTTACCTGAACAGTTTATGGAAGGTAACCTCTTGTGCGCAGGTGCTGGGCTCCCTCCTGCCTTACGTGACCTGGGAGGCTGAGTAATCAAAATTAAGCAGAAACCACAAAGCGCATCTGCAACATTTTCACTTTCCAAAGAAGTGCCAGGTTGAAGAGGACAAGTTCAGTGACTGATCTTCCTGACAAGTGACAAATGTCTTGACAACGGCCATGAAAGCTTGGTGACCCTTTACATCTCCAGGAACAAAGAAGTCAGGGGAACAGGGCGAAAACATTAAAGGGGGAACATAAGAAACACAAAGGAAAAAATGACAGGTGACAAGTTAAACACAATCCACGGGATGAGAAACGTCAGCAGCCTCCTCCGCAGCCACCTACCAACACCTGCCCTCCGTTCGCACATGCAAGAGAGCCTCCCCTGTAACTCCTTGTCTGCCCTGTGGAAGGAAGGCAGGTGACTGCTCAGCGCGAGGTGGCCGAGGGGGAGATTCTACTGGACAATGCGCTCAGCAAGCTCGAGTTTACCCTTGCCAGCCTTTTACTTATCACTCTCGAGTCCTGGTTAATAAGTCTTTCAACTCTATCTCATTCCTTCTTTGATTACCCCATGCATCAATTTCATTCACTAAATAATCTATACGTGTGTTGGGGAAGATGGTAGAGCCATCGCCACCATTGACCTGAAAATTTGTAATTGGAGCCAACTTCCGAAGTAGTGTACACCTGGTCACCTGGGATATTCCTTTCTAAGTTATATGGGGTTCTATCTGAATCCTCAATTTGGAGCCACTGATTTCTGAGGATCCTTGGTGTTTTTGACTTGGAGCCAGTGGAGTATACCGTATGTCCCGAACATTTCCTCCCTTTGCTTACTTTAAATCCCACCATGAGGGGAAGAATGTTTATGTTAAGTACTTCTTTCTACCTAATAATAAAAAGCAGTATTAGAGTGAATAAGACAGTGAGCTTCAAAAAACTTAATGTAAATGAATTATTCATTTCAGTTTATCTAATGGAAGAAATGCAAGAATTAAGCAAAAGCTCAAAGGAAGGAAAATACTTCAATGAAACATTAAAAGAAAAAGGTGAAGGCTTTGGTGTAGGAGGCAACAATTACATTTGTAATATTTGATCATCACCGATCAAATCAAGATCTCCTTTTATTTTCCCCATTTTATTTTCATTTCTCATTTTCATTCAGCCTTCCCACAAGAATTCGAAAAGATATATTAAATTTGTATCATTTTGCTCACATATATTCTTGAAAATTGCAGATTGTTTGTGTACATATAATTTTTGTAAATCATTATAAATCTTAATATTTTTAAAAATCTCTTTTTGTGGAGGGGAGGATAGGGCCTCACTCTGTAGTCCAGGCTAGTTCTGAGCTCCCTATGTAAACAGAGCTCTTTTTATTCAGAATCGTATCTTGAAACTCACCATGCTTCTGTGTGTACACCTGCTTTGCTCCTGCCACACACATGTACATCCACTCTACACACTCTGCCACTGAAGTGCACCCAGATCCCCTCTAGTCAGCCCATCCTGGATGAGGTCAAAGTCAACAACCATACACATGACCCTAAAGGATTTGCATAAAATGGCTGATGATGAGGTTGGAATATAGTTAATACATTCAAAACATCCTGGCTGTTACCACTATTTCTTGTATATGAGACTGGTATTATCATCCTTAGACTTCACAGGTGAATAGATAGAGGGGTCAGACATGAAGTGACAGGCCTAGAGTCCCTCATGCCTTAGGTACTTTTTCACTGCTAGGATAGAGTACCCAGCATCCACAGCTTAAGGGAGGAAAGTTTTATTTCAGCTCCCAGTTTCAGAAGGTCTCAGTCCACTCATGGGGAGCCAGCAATGGTGGAAGTACCTGGTGGAGGTGCCCTGGAGGAAGGTCAGTTCATGGCATGACAACAGGAAGCCAAGAGGGGAAGGAAAGGTGGAGCTAGTGTATGCCTTTCCAGGTCAAGCCCCAAGTATCCACCCACCTTTTCCAGCAAGTTCCTCTCTTAACAGCGCATGGAATCTGTAGATATTCGGCAACATCCAAATACAGGAGGCTTTGGGAAGACATTGCAGATCTAGACTATAACACCCCGTGAGTGAAGAGTGAATCCTGGGCAAGCAGTCTTCTCTCCTGTCTACAGTACTCTCTGTTTCTTGCACCACATCACAAGCCTCTATGCACTTACCCTGTCCTGGAATTGGGAAGTATTGGGGTGAGACTGGTTGCACCGCATTTCTGAGGGCTACTATTCACTCCTTTGTGACTGTGTTGAAGTAGCAATTCACGAAGCAAGAGTAGTGGATGTGGAAGGTAACAGCGTCCTGTTGGCTGATGACAACTGTAGTGGCCTCACTTAACTGTTTTCTGTAAACTGGAAGTGATGTTTCTGATTAAAATTAAGAGTAAGCAAATGGAAGTTACTTGCCAGCACAGGTTGTAGAGGTGAATTTCCAGGATGACTGACGCCTGAAGACCCACCACAGAAAGAACAATGCAAATTTTACTTGGTCCCTTTGTATATCAGACATAGAGAAGGCTTGAAGAAAAACGACTTTGGGCTTGTGCAAAAGGAGAGTAGCTTAAAATCTGCTCGGAAAACAATGAAGGAAAACCACTTTAAACTGGATTCCTCAAAGATATTTTATAAATACTTCATAGTAACTAATTTGAGGGAGAAAGCAATCATATTTTTAGTTCCTGCGGTCATTATACACACATTCCCTTGTTTGTTTGTAATGTTATCTTGAGCAGAGTCCTTACATTCTACTGATACCGTCACATAGCAGCCTCAGAGGCCATGTCACCATACCTCCTTATCAGCACAAGGTTCTCAGTCCTAGAGAGAGCCTGATAGAGTCATTCCAGGCATTCTTACATGGACATTTCTGTCTTCAACAAGGGCTTTGAGTTTTGGTATAGAATCAAAGAATTTGCTTCCAATGGAGAGTGCATTATACTATTACCCTTGATGGAAGTTTGCTGTATCGGGAGCAGAGGTTGACATCTATTTGGAGAAAGGAGGAAGGACAGTTTTCTTTAGTCTCCTTATATGTGGGTATATGTGTTGGAATGATGAGAAATTTCAGTTCCCTCCCCTAGAGATTTTTACAACGTATCAGCACCCCCAGTGCCTACCTCCATTCATTGAAATTTAGGACAATTTCCTCCATGACTGTCTGGACAATCTACCCCAACAGACAATGGTAACATCATCAGGTATTTGAGCAAATGTCTTCACAGAGCTAGTGAAGCAAAACGAAGCTGGCAGATGTAGGTGGTGGAGTGAGAGGGTGGGAAGAGGGAAGAGAAGCCAAATGATCAAGATGCCATGTGTATGTGTACCAACTCCTTCAGCCAAGGGTGATTATCATGTACCACACATACATACTAATGAGAAGAATCCTTTTTTGGGGAATAAAAAAACTTGGTGGATTGATCAGTCAAATATCTCCTGTAAGGTCTATAAAACACACATTAGGAGCTGGGTCAAGTGAGAAGACTGAATAGAATTTTAGCAGAAAAATGTTCCTAAATTCACCCCAAGTGCCACATTTTTATTTTTGAAAAAGAAGCAGCAACATATATTAGATTAATAAGAACAGTGAGCTAATTTTAAGCCAAAGTCTGGGTTGTAGTTGCTCTTTACAGCAGGGGTTCATAACATCTGGGTCACAAATCAGTGTGTGGTCTGTTAGGACTTGCTTGGCATAGCAGATGCTGATTATCAAGCCAATGTATGAAGCTTCATCTGTGTTTACAACCACTCCCCATCTCCTGCACTGCCACTTGAGCTCTGCCTCTAGTCAGATCAGCTGTGGCTTTAGGTTCTTGCAGGAGTACAAACCTTACTGTGAGCTGCGTATGGAAGGGGAAGCGGTGTGCACTTCTTAAGAGTATCTAATGATCTGAGGTGGGGCAGAAGTTGGTTGTGATGCTAGGGCTACTGTAGTTTGCACCTGGAATGTCCCCTAAAAGTCCCATGTGTTTGGATGTTATGGATTATCTATGGAATCCTGCGCTGTTAGGGGACTGGGGCCTACTCTGGAAGGGTGGATTTGATTACACGTGTGTGGCATATGGATTGGATTACAGACATGCGGATTGAATTACCGGTGTGTTAGAGTTGGACAGGGTGGAACATTGAGGTTTGAACCAGAAGGTGTGGGTCACTGGGACGGGACCTAGAAGGACATATGCTGCCTCCTTCCCTCTGGACTTGACTTGACCTGGCGTCCCGTTTGCAATGCAGTGAAAGGTTGCCCTCACCTCTCCCTGTGGCATGTGCCTCCACTGTTGTTGGCAGCTCGTGAATGGACTGTGACCTTCTGAAACTGTGAGATAAAATAAGAACCCCACCTCTTGTTTGCGGAAAAAATGTCTTCCACAAAACTAACCCCTGGTGCAAAGAGGTTGCTGCTGTATAGCAAATAGGTTTATATGTTCAGGAGCATGGTTAGTCTTCTGGGCTTTAGATGGACGGGGCAAATGCAAAGGTCTTGTCCAGTCCAACAGTTGTTAGATTATTAAGCTTAGAGGAAAATGAAAGCTACAGCAGGACCTTAGAATCCTGCCTTCAGATTGCCCTCATTTTCTAATAAATAAATAAATATATACATATATATTAGAGTATATTAGAATATATATATATGCTGATGTACATACTCTGTCAATAAAAATACATATATATGTGTACTTAAAAAATAATATGGTCTTGTTTTGTAGCCCAGACTGGTCCTGAACTCACTATATAACCCAGGCTGGCCTCAAATTCATGGGAATCCTCCTGCCTTAGCACCCTGAATACTGGGATTATAGGCGTGTGCCATTTCACCAGTTTATGCAGTGCTGGGGACTCGAACCTAGGACCTCGCACTTGCTAGGCAAGAACTTTAACCACCGAGTGGGAAGGTATCTTCATCCGTGGTTTTCACAACTTTCTCTACCACAGTCCACAGGACGAATGATTTTCCTACCCACAAATCCAGATTTTTGTGTGTGTTTGTGGGAGACCCATACGCATTGTTCTTGACACAAAGCAAATATCACTGCATTTTCTTTCTAACAACTGAGACAACTATGACAATTAAGAGAACGTCAGCTTACTGGCCGTGTCACAGGTAAGATAGGCCAACGGGTACCAGCAATTCACAGCAAACTGCCTCTAACCGAACCTCTGAACTCCCAGTCAAGAAAGCACTTCAGAATGCCAGGAAGCGTGATGACATGGTGATAAATGTGATTTGGAATCCAATCCAATTTTTTTTAAAGAAGAAATTGTTTCCAAACAGCAGCCCATTCTTATTAATAATGAATTACCGGGGAGAGCCCTAGCCACTGATCACCACCCTGTGGCTGAGAAGCACAGGATGAGATGGTTTCCAGATCGCTTCCCACTAACGTGTGGTCAGGGATTTTTGTGCAATAGACCTTCATGATGGTCTTTCTTGACTAAGTACTCTGCAAAGGAGTTACACTGCTTTATGACTTCTAAATTTTGTCTACTTTGCTAACTTGCAAAAAGGGGATGTTACGGTTGCTCCTTAAAAATGCTCAGCCTTGTGAGGAGAATACAATGCCAGATTCCACCACTGTTTTTCTGCAAAATTGCAAGAGCCGTGCCCACCTCAGTGCCCGCTGGCTCTTGGAAACCTTTGCATCTTGTCATCTGAAGCAAGTGATGACTTCAACCTGAGGTGGATGAGAAGACAGAGGCTGTTGCTCGAGTGTACGCAAATGCTTCAGCTGCAGACATCATTTAAGGTAAATTCTTCACTTTGATTTCTATAATCAGCTTTTCCCCCATTCATTTCTTTTTGGGATTCTCAAAAACCTCACTGGGGAATTCTTAGATGCTTGTGATCTCCTTAAAGACAATACAATTTTTTGTTACAATTTCCTTTTTAAACATTTTAATCACTTATTAGTTCTCCAATCCATGTTGGCACAAAGGTCTCAAAAACAGGATATTCTCCGTAAGTCCTATTTTAGCTATAATATGGCAAATCACAAGCCAGTTTTCATATTTTTTTGTGTGTGAGTCTTGGAATTTCCACAGCTTACGTTCTGAGCCAACAAAAATATACGGAGTTGGAAACCAGGGAAATGTTTCGTTCCACTGCCTTGCCTGTCAAGGTTACGCTTTTGTAGATATACTTGCTTAACAGGAAAGTTGATTTTAAGTATGATTTGGAAATGGAAAGTTGACTTTTGTGAACTCAGAGGAAAAAAATGGTAAAAATACTTTGCATCTAATGATACCATATCTCAAGAAAGGGTGGTACTTAATTATCTACTGGGTTTTCCTGGACATCTACTCATACAGGAAGACCAAAAATGGTCTGGGGTTAAGCTGAGCTGAGACTCTTTGGAAAGTAGGTAGTTGTCCTGAAAGTGAGAAGGGAGCCCAACCAAGAGTCAGGAAACTTAATTTTTAGTCCTGGTTTTCCCATTACCGAGCTGTGTGTTTTGAGCAGGTCCATCAGCCCTTCTGACTCTTAATTTCCTTCTCCTTCTACTGGATATTTAAAAATACTCACCCCGTGTACTTCTTAGGAAGAAGGATTGTTTTGGAGGCTCACATAAAATTAGAAAAAAAATCTTAAAAGATTCTTTTGAAATAAATAAAGCATGTCAAAATGCGAGATATCATCATAACATCATTCTGTGATTCAGTTCAAGTGTCATACTACCAGCATTTAAATTGGTTAGGATGGCCAGCTTAATTGGGATATCTTTGGTCGGTAGGACATGGTGTTTATGTTATTAGTGTCCTCTGGCCTCCTTGTGAGTGGACCTCACTCTCCCTTTGGTTCAGGAAATAGTGATGGGTCTGCTGTAGGATGTAAGGCTGGCCTAGTAAGTCCCTATTGTTTCTGCTAAGTCCACCTTTGTCCATTCTGTTTTTTCCTCATAGCTTAATGAAGCTCTGGAAAGATCACCCCTCCTCTGCCTGTCTTTCTATTGCAAATTGTGCATTAAACTAGACCCAGAAGATAGAGATACGACAATTGGGTCTGGTTTCAAATTTTGTTCTATCTTCCCTGTTACCTCTCTTCATAAATCCAAACTTTGGAACTCAATACCACTATGTTCCCATACACTCCTTATTTTGAGTCAATTGCGGACATTTCAAATATCTCATTACACTCTAGAATGTGAGATCAATCATCGTCAAAATCCTGGAGCCAAAATCCTGCCAGAATCCCTGATTCTGTCCTTCACCCCCTAGTTTTGATGGGAGCTATCATGAGAGTTACCATCGACCAGAGAGCCCTGTCAGAAGGTGGTACCACAGAGTCTTAGGTTAAATCAGGGGCCTCCTTTTCCTCATTTTCACTTATAGAACATGGCTCCTGCCACTGCTGCCCAAGCCTTCAAATTCCTCATTTTTTTTGTGATGATACTTTGTTTTTAAATAATTTTCATACTTGATTCAATCCTTTTCTCCCCCTTGTGCTTATGTGTACCTTAGGAGTTTGGGTACCCTCTTGGGCCTGAATGCTGAGTTCCTTGACTCCTGGCATTACTACATCTGCCCAATTTTAGTCATGCCCCTTTGTGGCCTTGTCTCTAAAATTTGCTATTATTCAGAATAACTCTAGCTGGACTCTTAGTACCAAGACTGCTATTTTCACACCATTACCTCCTGATCCCAACCTATCAATTCTTTGGCTCTGTCTTATTGTCCCTATGTACCATGTTCCAAACTCACCTTAATCTCTTGGCCCTATTTCTTCCACCATCCTCATCTGGAAAATTCTCAGTTTTGGTAGATCCAATACATCCTCCTGCTGAACCCCACTGTTGTAGCTAAACCTAACTGTAGAAAAATGAAAGTCTTCCAGGTGCACAATTTCTGAATATATTTATTTCACACCACACATATCCTATATTCCCTCTCCCTTGACAAAAATCCGGAAGGGGCAGGTTCAGAAAGAAATTCGCCAACTCTTCGCCTTGTTCAAGCATTCTGCACCTCGGCCTGGTGTTTGCTCTTCTTCCTCGTGCTCTTTAACTTTCTCTCCACTCACCCATTTGCTCTCCACTTTTCTTTTTGCTCCGTCCTTGGAATGTAAGCTTCGTGGAAGCAGACTCTGCCACTGCTGCATTCCTGATCCCCATGGTTGGACACAGGAGGTACCTCATAAATATTCATTTTGTCATCAGTCTAGTGTAGAAATGCTGGTCACACAGATGAAACTTAAAGGCTTGGATCCTTCAGCCAAAAGCTGAGAACTCCTCTCTAAAGCATAAAAAAAGTAATAGCAATGACCTAAAGACATTAAATAGGTTGTTCCTGAATTTCCTACCAAGAATCTGCATAAAAAGGTAGATAGATTAGTTTCCATGGCATCATAATGCCTGACCCTCAGATATTTGGCCTGTCTGCCTGTGTGTGGTCGTTCTTAACCCAGAGCCGAAATGGTGAAAGGAGCCTTTAGAGACAATCTAGGCTGCCTTCCTCTTTTGCTTTGCAGGGGAGAAGAAAAGAATGTTACCCCAAATTACCTTTCCTTTTAGAGAGATAAGAACTCAAGTTCCTGGCTACTTTTTTCTCCATGACATACTTTAAATGTCAAAATGTCTTTAAAAGTTCAATAGTGTCATGCTGAGCTATTGTTCTTGTAAGACCTTTAGATTTCCAACAGGAAGTTTTATGTTACTTACAAAAGTTGGCACTTTAAATTATGATATATATAGATCATCCCATTTTAATGGGAAATTTCAGAAGTATTCCTTTGAAAAGAATATGTATGTTGTAGTCAAATTATGGAGAAAAGATAGATTTTACTTGTTTTATAAACAAAGCTGTGATTGTTAAATATTATGAGATCATTTCCAAATTATGAGTCATTTATAAATTGATACAGCACATTTGGCTTAGAATGATTCTCTCTCTTTGTAATTCTCTTTTTTTCTTTCCCATGATTTATTTATCCCTGTCCATGGTAAGCTCATGGTGTATATTCTCCTCACCAGTGTAAATGGATGTTTTGCAATCATTTTAGAGAGGGAGGACACCTGAATATTTCCATCTCTTTAACTCCTTCGTGTTGTTCATGTGCAAATGAGTACCTGAACTTGGGGATCACTTGGGGTCAGAAAGGATGGTAGGATGGTGCTCATGACCTGTCTTCCAGGAAAACTTCATAGGAAGATGGTTCCATTAATTTTCCTTCTAAACTCCAACAGGGGCTAAAGGGATTTACAGTCTTCAGCCCCACGAGAGTTCCCACATTCTACTCACAACTTTTTGTCTGGGATGCCCACAGCAAAGTCTGTGTACTCAGCATGAAGGTTTCAGTATTTAAAATTTGAAAGTGGTATTAAAAAGAGTCATCAGCTTGAGAACTGGGTGAGGTTCCTGAGTCGTGTCACTCGTTGTGGCAGATTGGAATTAGATTTTGTGGGCTTGAGAGATATTAATGTTCAAAGGGATAGTGCGTCCCTCCAACATACACCGAAGCAATCTGGCATAGTACCCCAGGGAGAGACCCTGGGGTGAGAAGAGCTGGGTTTAGGATGCAGCTCTTTCTCCTCACAGTTTGTGTGATCTGTTCATGATCAACATTGCCAGTGGTCACCTTTTGCCTTTCACAGGGCTGTTGTGAGGCTCATGGCAAAACCTCAAGGCACTTTGGGAGACTTTTTAGGTACAGAAATGCCCAAATGTGAAAGGAAAGAAATGCCCCGAGCTATCAATATTAGCTCCGACAGCACGCACTATTTGTTTTCCGTAACTCCACAGGTTTCAGGATGCTCAGGGCATCAGATCAGGTAAAAATGAGCAAGACGTCTATACCCAAAAAGGTAAAGTCTGCTGAGAATGTAAAGCTCATGCTGGAAGTAGAAAGTAATGAAGTTAGTCTTTCAAGGCCCAATTTTTTTTTTTTTTTTAAAAGAACGTCAGTGATGGGAGTTAGTAGAGAGGATTAAAGTTTATCTCAAAGAGGAGAACTGAGCTGAGCCTGGTGGTTCAGGCCTGGAATCCCAAGTACTCTGGGACGCTGAGCCAGGAGGATTTTTGAGCTCTGCTTGGGCGACTTAGCAATTTGGCAAGACCGTCTCAAAATCAAAAATGAAAAATGGGCTGGAGATGTAGGTCAGTGTGAAGGTCCTGGACTTGATTTCTCATGCCTCAGGAAAAAGAAAGAAAGAAAGAAAGAAAAAAAGAAAGAAAGAAAGAAAGAAACTGAAATATACAAAAATCAACTTCATTTACCTAAAATGCTGCTCTTAAACATATGGAACAAAATATAAATGATTGAAGTTTAGATTTTGTTAAAAATTACAGAAAGTAATTTTTATTAGTAGTCTTCCTCATTGTTATTTTATATAATAAGTTGGGGCTATGTTAAAATGTAACAAAAGCATATCATAAAATATTTTACCCTTAGTGAGAAGCAATATTTTTCTCAACATTTCAGAATTACAGCAAATTCATGGCAAATAGACTTTGTACCACACATGATCTTTTCTGAGGTTGGTTCTTCAGAAAATCTCAAATTTGTAGCATCTCATTACAACTCATTTTATTTCCTAAATCACACTTAGGAAAATAAAGTGTCCCTGTTCTGAGTTACAAATTGAATGATGTAGCTCTATATAGATCTTATTCATTCACTGATGCTACCCAGGCCTTCTTCCTTCTGTTATAGGACCTGTCTTTATGGCTACATATTCCCAATAGTCCCCAATATCTGTAGTTTTCCTATAAACATTCTTTGAACTGAACTGAGTTAGGAAACTGCAACAGAGATTGCTGATTGCTTGTCTACTCATCATCCTTTCTTTTTTCTTTCTAATAGAACTTGGATTTATTTGGGGGTCAACAATGTATTCAAATACTCAATCAATTTTTTTTTCCAGTGGGACGTTAGTGGGAGTCACTGCTTGACACTTCTTAGGATGCTCTTTAAAGGTGACAAGCTCTACTCGAGTTGACTTCTTACCTTCTCTTTTTCCTTGTTTCCCTGCCTGAAATACCGACTGTAATGTTTGGTGATGGAGGAGCCTTATGCAGAGCAGGAAGTTAGTCACGTGATAAGTACGGCACATTTGCAGCTGAACTCAACCTTGGTCCTCACTGTTTTCTCCAGATAGTTAATCCGGTCTTGAAATGCAGACTCTTAGACTTTATTTAACGTGACTACTATGGAAGATACAGTTATACAGAGATACTTGGAGTCACAGAGGTAGATTGTTTGGCTCTATCTAGAGTAGTGATTCTCAAGTGAGGAAGAATTTGGTGCTGTGGAATCTATCGGAAGAATTTTTTATTTTCCCTCACACTTTTGTTACACTCTGCAAAAAGGAATTACTTTTCCACCTACTTGGATAAGATTTGCTGCTACAGGACAGTGAAACATCTTTACCGATGAAAATGTTGCTTTCTTTGGGTGTATTTAGCCACTCAGAAGGAAAGGTTAGATATTTCTTCTCCAGGGAGGGCCATGATAAATCTGCTGCTTGGAAGTCTTGAAAGAGCTGGAGCTATGAATTGTGCCTGAAGCAACCACACAGCGTCAAAAGACGTTTATTAATTTCTCTATAGAGAGTGAAGGCATTGGTGAAGTTAGCATTGACTGTGATTACAGAATTGTGGCTTTCAAAGCATCTTACTGGCTAGGTAGTGGATATTTTGTATAAGGCAAAAGTTGGCTTCTACCTCTTTGGTTAGATATGTCATCAAATCTTTGCTTGAATAATACCAGTGATTCATACTTTCCGAAGTTACAAAGCAATCCACTGAGCTATTGAAAAGGTCTGGCAGTTGGAAACTTCTTCGTCATGAAACTAATACAGTAGCATCTCATTATTTATTGCCATTTATATAAAACTTTATTTAAAGATATCACATGACTGATTTTTATTTGATATTTATACAAGCATGTGAGTCATTTAAAATGGTACTATTTCTATTTGAACATTTCTAGACCTGCTCAGAGGGACTATAAGCACTTGTGCAAAATGCCACAATTCCTAGGTAGAGTAGCTGAACTTGAACTCAAGACTATTGGCTCTGAGTCAAGCACCTATCAAATTATTACTTTTTATTCACTGAGAAATAATTTGCTGAACTCCTACTGTCTGTTAGTCACCATGTTAAGTACCAGAGCTCTAATGATGAATACAAGGCAGGTATCTTGGCCATCATAGATCAAATAATTTATTAACTGCCTACTCGTGAGTCCTTATTTCAGCCTTTGGTAGAGCACTGAGCAAGAAGTAAATACCCTCCTTGTTAATCTTTCAATTATCACATTGATACATAGGTGTCTCTGGTCCAGGTAAAACATCTCTGTTCCTTCACCATTTCTTCCTAGGTAGGGATTTTGGACCCATTCAACATTCTCATCACTTTTCTAAGGAATTACCTATTTTGCTAATTCTCTTAAAAAAACCACTCCCTGATGCTCCCAGGATGCACTGGTGAATGTGTAGTGCTCAGAAATCCTTTCCTCACATTAGCAGGAGTCTAAATTACTATGTGTACCAGAGCTTACCAAGGGTAGCTTCTCATGGCAATGTTGTCTCATGTTCATTTTATGGTTAACTAAAAACGCAAGAACACTTTCCTAGGGACTATGACCAAATCAAATCTTCCTTAGAATGTACTTGAACACTTGGTGGTTTACACTTACATGCTAGAATTGCATGCATTCCATCCAATTTTACCTCATGATCTAGACCATTATTCCATACTTTGAAATCATTCTTGATTCTGTCATTTGTAAGGTGAATTATCTCTTGCAGTCTCACATTATCAAAAGATTAGATAATCATGTGCTGTATGTTACTGATAAAAATGCTAAATTGAAAAGAAAACCAAAACCAAAACCTCAAAATGCCTTATTTAGATAAGATAGTCTTAGTTTGTTAATTCTGTACTGCAATACAATTCACTCATCTGCTCTATCAATATTAATAAATGCCTCATTCTGAGTTAGAGTGTCAGCTGAAAAATGGAAGTATGTACTTCAGCAAGTTGAGAAATGCACATATGTCACCAGGTGACTGTAGTGTGACAAGTACTCCAACTGTATGCACTAGAGAAGCCACACAAGAGGGTGTCATCACCTCAATCTGCAAGGAGCAGGTGAAACCTCAGATGGCATCTGACTCCAGATATAATAGAGACTATGTAAAGAAATAGGTTAGCCACTTTTTCATTTTTCCAAGTTGGAATAATCTCTGTCTTGCTTACATTTTTGTTGATACTGATACTGTTTTAGCAGGAGACCAATAAAACAATTCAAATACAATTTTTTTTTTGTTGCAATTGCTCTTTAGGTGTTTCCCTTCTTCCGTGTCCTTTGGTGTTGCTTGTCTCTCTGTTTCTCTTAAAGACTCCGTCAAGTATTTTCTGCAATGCTGGGCAAGTGGTTGCATAGTTCTTTAGGGATTAGTCATGAAAAAATTTTACTTTCCCTTCAATTTTCAGGTGTAATTTTGCTGGATACAACAACCTGGGTTGCTGTCTTTTAAGGCTTGAAGATTTTGTTCCAGGCTCTCCTAGTTGCTTGTCATTTTGAGAAATGCATTTAAAGTCCACTTATAATAAAGTTGAGTAGTGACTTTACATGGTTTTGGTAATTTTCTTCCATGGCACAAACATTGTGAGGACATCTAAGTTATGTATTAGGCACTATTTTTGCCTGAATTCACTTTTCGGCCCTCAGACATTCCTTAGATAGGGTTACCTTTAGGTATCGACGTAGGCCTTACGTAGATTGTCCCATTACTTTTGCTTTCTTCGCCTTTTGGTGGGGGTCATATCAGTACCCAAGAGGGAAGACCACCGGCCTCTCGCACCATGTAGGGGCATTGTAGATTCCAAACTTCGTGAATGGGTTTTGTCACATAGTACAGGTCTGGTTATCTTACACGTAATTGTAAGTGTGGGGCCTTTGGAATTTTCTTGTATAATTATTTTTTCATGTAGTGCCTACATAGTACTGCTAGTCTTTTGAAATTTTCTTTTCCAGGTTTGTAATATTACTACATTTTTTCTATTCACTAGCGTAAATTTATGCACTGGGTAAAACAGAAGTAGATGCCATGATGAACAAGAAAGTATTCCAGCCACTGGAAGAACTGATCACCAATGGGGAAGGCAGTCCTGCGTGGGGTTAATACCAGGAAGTGGCTATTCCGGTTTCTTTTTGATGGGCAAGCATCTTACAAGAATTTGGCCTGAGTGAGAAGTGCTAAAACAGACAATTAATTGAGCCTTTACAAAGTCATTTCACTGTAAAGGAAGAAAAACAACATAAAATTGAGTATCAATAACAAATACAAACTATTGTATTGATATTTGACCTGAGCTTGTGGTTAAATCACACAGCCCCAAAAATTTACACAAAAGATTATCACCCTTGTCCTCTCTCTCGCGCTTGACCTAAAACCTGCAGAAGACTTCCAGTGAGATAGCAATGGAGCCAGAGCTGGTAACTTTTTGGAAACAAAGAAAAAAGCCTATTTCCCCTCATTGCCGTCGTTAGGATACACTTCCTTACTTTTCATTCAAGAAAACTGTTTAAAAAGTTGAAGCGATTTCTTTCCCTCAAAATAACTATTTTCATGAATTAAAAAGTGTTAGATTAAGAAGTTGTGCTGTCACCCTTTTAAGGAGTGACTCATCAAAAGAATCTTTTCCCTTTTTCTTGTAAAAGGAAATGTAATCTCTATTTTAGAGTTGCAAGTGTATTTTCTTAATGGAGAAAACCATCCCACGTGACAGAAGCTATTTATTTAGTTTGAAGGATACAAATTCTCCGCCACCCCCAGCCCAGCGCAAACACCCTCCTGACAGCTTTATTCTGCAATGAAATTGTCTTTTATCTTCCCTGCAAAGATACCCTTTCCCAGCTGAAGATCAGGGTAAGCCCATGTTGTTTTTACAGTCTTGGGAGCGCACTGTTTTCCCAGGACAGAGACCGTAACTCAGCCCTGAGAGCAGCCGAAGGGGTTAACGCTGGAACTTGGCCCGGTGTCAGTTACGCTTTTTCCCTGCCGCTGTCCGGGTTTCCCCTGGAAGGGATTTTCCTCCGCCTCGGCAGCGAGACCCTTTATAAAGAACTGACTTTCTGTTTCACTCGCACTGGCCTGTCTGGCTGCGGGAGCCGAAGACTCTCCCAGGCACTTTCAGGAGTCGCAGAGAAGGAGCTTCGAAACTATTATTTGCTCATCAGAGGAGCAACTTAATACTCCTGGGAAAATGGCCATGACCTTTGGAGCCTCCTGTATACTCTGGATAGCGCTTGCTGCTTGTAAGTTCCTCCTGACCTGTTTCCAACCTTAGCATTCCCGGTCAGTCCTGGGGCTGGCCGCGGGCAGTCTTCCTATGATAGCGAAGGAAGGCCGGAAGATTTCAAGCAACAGGAAAACTTAATGTACACAACATTTTAATGTGCTTTTGAGTTTTGCCATATTCTGTTAGTATAATGGCATAGTTCCAATCACAAGTTGACGTTTTTCTAATACCTTTCCCCCAACGTCTTGCCAGTCATTTGGATGTTATCGGCAGTGAATCTAATTTCCTGTCCATAACGAGGTCAAGCTTTGCAAACAACAAAGGACTTTTATCAACGGGCATCAAGATAGGAACTTGAGGAAGGTGATTTCGCCACCTTCTTTGGCTGGGGCCTCAGTGTGCGCTGGCTGCTGCGTAGTCAAGAGCAGTTCAGGAGGAGACCAGCCCGGTTACCTTATGGACCTGATACTAGAACAGAGAAGGGGCAGTAGAATGCCAGACAAGCCCGTGGTTGAGTGTGTGTTTTTCTCTCTCTCTCTCTTTTTTGCCTTTGCAGCTCAGGCTTTCGAAATTGAGATCTCCCCCGAGTTCAGGACGCTTGCTCAGATAGGTGACTCCGTCTCGCTGACTTGCAGCAGCACGGGCTGCGAGTCCCCATCTTTCTCGTGGAGAACTCAGATAGACAGCCCGCTGAATGGCAAAGTGAGGAACGAGGCCACCACGTCCACGCTCACCATGGATCCTGTGAGTTTTGGGAACGAACACTCGTACCTGTGCACGGCCATCTGCGGAGCCAGAAAGATGGAGAAAGGGATCCAGGTGGACATCTACTGTGAGTGACTTAAAGGATCTTTGCTTTTCTCTCAGTTTTGCTTAAAATACTTTTTTTTTTTTTCAAAGATAGGATGGAATAAGAGTAAAGGTTTTAAAGAATATTCGTGTCCAGTTTCCTGGGTAAAACAGAAAACATGTAGCATCAAGAAAGGTAGATACAGGTGAGGCCAACTTAACCTTGGCATTTACACTTCTGCCTCTCTTCGTATTTGAGTAGCAACCAAGCATGAGATTCTACCACTCTGGGCTCCTATTTCTCAGCTATAAAATGAAGATTACTAAGATTTTCTCTTCAAGTTTCTCTTTGGTCACAGGAATCCTCACATGTCTTCTTGCTCATGCATCCAAGAGCTTATGAATTCTATCCAATGGGGATTTAAAAATTCATTTGCTTAGATGAAATTTGGTGTTTAAAGTGAGCTTGAAGATTAAGTAGATGATCTGTAACTTAGTAATGGGTTTCGGTTATAACAGCTTTCTCTTTAGACATACAAAGAAATCTGTAGATAATTCATTCATTTGATTTTGGTGTTGATAAATTTAGGATTTTTGTTGTTGTTATTGCTATGGGGTTTTGCTGCCCAACTGCAACAAATTTGCATAAAGAAGGTTTGCCTCGTGGGTGTGCCAGGAGACCCCGAGTTCCCAGCCTAACAAAGTGCACCCACTCCACTTTAATGTAGCAAATGAAGTTTCTAAGAGGAGTAAAACACAAAGTTATTTGCTTTGGGTTTCTCTTTCAAAAACATTCTACTCACATCATTCCTTCATGAGAACCCCATTTGATTAGCTTATGCTTATGTTAGTTTCTTTCTATTGTACTGAAGCTCAGCTCTGCCAGTAACCTTAATTGAAATTTTAACAAGCCCCACGTATTGCTCAAGATCCCCCGGCAACTGTGCCTGGCCGGCTGCTTTCAATTATGCTGGTCGTACATGCATAGTTATGTCTGTGCAGCCTCCTGCGTGCCGTGAGAAGTTCTCTTATGTAAATACAGGGAAAAGTAGCAAGTTCTTAAATTACCTGTCATAAAATGGAGTGGATTATGGGCACATTTCTTATAGAACATGAGGGACAGAAATAATTGGTGGAAAATTAAAAATACCCTGTTTTCAGGTAGCAAAGAACTTCCAGCTCCTTTCTCTTTTTGCCCACAAGTACCAAATAGTTTGAAGGCTTTGGAGAGAGAGAGAGAGAGAGAGAGAGAGGGAGAGAGAGAGAGAAATAGGACCCTCCTGGCTTTAATTATCTTGCCTAAGGTTTTCTCCAAGAATGTCTGCTACTCATTATGTTGAACAGTTCTGTCTCCATTCCACACTTGAGTGTAGTATTCTATGAATCTTTGTATTTTTCTTGCTTCCCAGAGTCTTGAAGCTACTGATGTGTTATCATCTTGGCAGAATGTAATGAAAATGGCAACCCTTGTAAGGAAGCCAGGAAACAGAGCATTCCTTTGTACTAGGAGGGTCGGCATGACACTGGTTTGGACATTGAGTTAGACATCACAGGAAGCAATCCTAATTGAAAGACTGTACAGGTGTCACTTCCTGGTGGATGAATTCTTGTCCAAGGCTCCATCTTCAGAATTCAGCTATTTGAAGTTGCTCTTTTCATTTCTGAGTATATCTTGCACAACAACTGTTCTTTAAAATAACCTTCTGAGGTTTGGATTTCTTATACATAAAATGGAACTTTATCAGTCCTGATTAACATAAGAGAAATTGGTGTAACATAATACTAATTTGCAGTAGCAGTACAAAGTAATAGAAGTCATGAGTTTAAATCCCAACTTTTCCACTTACTGGCTGTATAGCTTGAGTCAAATTACACAGAATGCATTAAGTCCGAGTTTTCTTGTCTGCAAAACATCGATTTTATCTCTTAGGGTTATCCTAAGCATAAAACACGTCACTTATGTTAAATCTATAGCACAGAGGCAAGCACATATAAGTTTCAATAGTTTTCATTCCTTTAAAAAAATAATACACAGACTTTAATATTAATTCACATAGTCAAAATTGAAGCATACTCTAATAAGTGATTAATTCTGATTCTTCTTTTTTCTTCAACTCACCCAAAACCATAAAAAGCCATTTAAACAATTAGTTATACTACCATTAGATTTGATTTTCATTGTGTTAAAACAGTAAGAAATCTTATAAACATGACCAGGAAGCTCAGCCCACTCACGACTCATTTGCCCCTGCAGCTTTTCCCAAGGATCCAGAGATTCACTTCAGTGGCCCTCTGGAGGTCGGGAAGCCCATCTCTGTCAAGTGTGTGGTCTCTGATGTGTACCCTTCGGAGAGGCTGGAGATAGTTTTGCTGAAGGGTGACTCTCTCCTGAAGAACCAAGACTTTCTGGAAGATATGGATCATAAATCTGTGGAAACCAGGAGTGTAGAAGTGACCTTCACGCCTACCATTGAGGACACTGGAAGAGCGCTTGTTTGCAGAGCTCAATTACACGTTGACAACGCTGATTCTGAAGAAACGATTCCCAAAGAAAGGAAGACTACCAAAGAGCTGGAAGTCTACAGTAAGTACTGGTGGGCTGTGGTCTAGTCTTTACAGAGATTCAACCTTGGATGTATATCACAATAAACTTAATGATTATTTTAGCAAGAAACTCATTTATAGATTATAATTTTATTTTTATTTATGGAAAGCATACTATTTTTCCAGAGTACAATTCAGTGAAAAGGACATAGGATTTGAATTGAGAAGAGTTGAGTTTCATTTTTGGCTCTGTTAATGACGCCCAACTTTGAGTTACTTAATTCCTCTAGCTTCCTGTTTATCAGAGGGGTATAGATTTACTGCCTTACTGGGTAGTAGAAAATAGGCTCAAATGTTAATCACACTTTCATAAGCTCCTATAATCATGTTTTAAATTACGTTTTGTATACTCTTACCATATACTTTGAAAAATGAGTTGCAGAGATGTAAAAACTTAACAAGATAAGCTCTTACACTCTGTGTATGTGTGTGCATGACGTGAAAAGTGGTGGAGTTTGATTGCTTCCCAAATCCCCGAGACTGCCACGATGTTTGAGACAGCTGTGTTGTCCTAGATATTCTTCAACTCTCTAGCAAGTAAGTTCTGTCCTAGGATTGTGTACGACTGGAATCAATGTGATCGGTCTAGACTTGTAGGCTGTGTTGGAGCTGGACGCTATATGTACAAGGCCCATTGCCAGCGGTAGCATGTTCAGCTAAAAGGTAATGTGTTGCAAAGACTTTTAACAATATTTGGAGGAGAAGAGTGAAGATAGAAATCTTTTACCCAGGGAGCAAAAACTTGGGAAAAAACCCTCTAATTCAATATTTGAAAGACAGTTGTGTGTGAAAGATGTAGTTGGACTATGTCCAATATGTAAAGGTTAGTTACAAAGAGGAAGATTTCAGATCAATTAGGAGACATTTTCCTAAAAATTAAAGATGCCCCAAAAAGCAATCATGTTAATTGTTTTGTGAGACAATGAAGTGACTTTCTCAGGAGATGGTGAAGCTGCCTGGGGTAAGCTCTTCGCAAAATAGCAAAATGCTTAAGTAGGAGATTGAGCCATGTGAGCCTGAAGACTCTTCCTAATTTCTGAATACCTGTGACCGTCTAAAAACACCCAATAGCAACAAAAAGTAACTCAGTGAATTTAATCATATGTTAGGTTGGCATTTATCATGACTCAGCAGCTCCTTACATCAATTTGGCAGGGCGAATTTTTAGGTACATCCCTGCGTTGGCCTGTGATGCAGCTCAGAGATTGCTAAAGCAATGCTTTGTCTTTTCAGTCTCACCCAAGAACACAGCTATCTCTGTGCATCCCTCCACAAGGCTACAAGAAGGCGACTCTGTGACAATGACATGTTCCAGCGAGGGTCTACCAGCCCCAGAGATTTCCTGGAGGAAGAAATTAGATAATGGGACCCTCCAGCTCCTTTCTGAAGATGCAACACTCGCATTCATCACTATGAGGTTGGAAGATTCTGGAACGTATGTCTGTGAAGCAGCCAATCAGATTGGAGAAAGCAGGGAGGAAGTGGAATTAATTGTTCAAGGTGAGGACAATGTGAAAAGGGAATGAAACAAGTGGTGTTCTGGGAATTGGAGTAATGGTGACACAGCTCAGTGTTGGAATTGTTTCCCCAAGTTTCTCCAACGACTTCCTCTGGCTGTCATATACTTTAGCACACATAATACCATACCCCTATTTTTTTGGAAGTTTTCCTTCCCAGAACTTCCATGGCTCTGTTATCTATGAGAGTTCTTACCATTTCTTCACTTTCTCATTCCTTCCTTTCTCTCTTCCTCCTGTGGCACAGATGTGTTTTCAGATCAGCACGTCCAGAGAAAGTCTAGAAGCAGAACTTGACTCTTTTATTATAGTTATTTTTGAATCCATGCTCCCATTCTCATCACCAAATCCTGTCAGTATTACCTCAGTGATCCCTGGGATCATCCTCTCGCGATGGCTTTATTTTCTCTCCTCTCACTTGGTCTTTTGCAAGATGTTCCTAAGTAGCAGCCTTCAGGAAGGACCAGCTAGCTATATTTCTGGCTCTTTATTTAAACTATCTATAATCTTTTAAAATATCAGAATTAAGGGGCAGTTATTTTATACCCATTTTACAAAAGAGAGAATGGAGTCTCACAAAGATTAATAATATTATCGTCTACTGCGTGCGCACCGAGTATTTGCTAAGACTTCTATTTTCTGTTTTATTTTACTCTTCACTATAACTCTGAGATAAATAAGAACTCGGGCTCAGTATAGTTCGTAATTTGCTTAGGGTCAAATAGCTCTTCAGTTGCATTTCCTGATTCATTATAATCTAAATCTCCATGTCTTCTCCATTGTGCCGAATTGTCACTAACCTTTATTTTTAAAAAACAAATGTTCATAATTGTATACATGTATGGGGTACAATGAGATGTTTGAATATATTTATACATTATGGAATGATTAAATCAAGCTAATAACTTACCTGTAGAGTTACTTTTTGTAGTGAGACATTTGAAATTTGTTCTTAGCTATTTTAAAATACATAGGATATTAGTTATAGTCACACTGCTGAAACAAATCCCAAAAATGTATTCATTCTAACTGAAGCTTTGTATCTTTGGACCAAAGTCTCCCTAGTTCCTTCCTGCTTCACCCCAGCCTCTGCTAACCACCATTCTACTCTCTGCTGTGAGTGTGACTGTTTTATGTCCCACACATGGGTGACATCACCAGCTATTTACCTTTCTGTGCACTTAGCCCAATATTTTCCAAGTTCACCCTAGGCTGTCTCCTGCAACAGGGCCTTCTTTTCTTAAGGCTGAAGTATCCCATTGTGTTTTATAGCTAATTGTCTCGAAATGCTCCTCATGCTATTGCTCTATTCCCAACATAACCAACCCTCCTATGCATTGCTACCGAAGTTAATTACCTTAAACAAAAAGGGGCCTTTTTAAAATGACTCCAGCCACATTTCTTAAAATAGTCACGTGTAACTCCAAGATCTGACCAGAAATTACGTTCGCGGCTTTGTTGGCGGCTCTCTGCCTCTGTGCAGGCTCTCCATCCTAGAATGGCCTTTCCTCTTCCTCCACCAGGCAAAATCCCAGCCATCCTTCAAGACAAATCTTCCGTCTGCCTTCGGTGTCCAGTCTCCGTCACGCAGAGCTACTCCCTCCCTCTTTCCTGTATAATCGGTTCTCCTTGTTGTCACGTTTACACTTCCACTCAGTTCAGCATAGTCATTAAGAGCCTTTGCCCAGGAATCCAAGAACCTGCTTGGCCCTGGCAGGTAGGGGCTTGAAAAAGACGCAGCAACTGACCTATGGAAGCTTAGAAACCAAGAAGGAAAGACAGGGCTGCAATTTAATGAAAGCGAAAATAATGGAATGTGCCAGTCCACTAAACTGTGAGCTCCTTCAAGTCAGGAACTTTCTGTGCATTTGTGTGTTTATGTGTCTGTTTGAATGTTTGAGTGCTTAGCACAACACCTGACACACATTAAGTACTTTGTCAAAGAATAAGTTGTAAACATGGGCCACCCAAGTTTTTAAAGTATGAAAACATGGAGCTTCAACTTAGATGACTACAAAGTAAACTGCAAATGTACCATGAGTAGATTAACTCAGGCATTAGGATTAGTATTCTTAGATGACCAGAAAAGCGATTATACTAACAAAAGTATGCAGAGTAACTACCCATCCCAAAATATTCTATCCCCCAATAAGCTGGATCCCATTGCAGCATGTAAAGGAAACACACTTGGAGCTGAAAATTATTTGGTGTCTTGCATCCCTTGGGATATTAACAACCTTAAACACCAAAGACAGATGAGACCTTTAAAGATCTTTCCCCTCCCTGAGAGTTCCTCTCCCAGCAGCTACAAGTTCACATGGTAAAATATGTAGCCAGAACTATTCACAGGAAGGAAGTGGGGCTGCTTTTGAAGTTCCTCATTCTCACATTAGCATATACAGAATTCAGAAACTCTGCTATCGTTCTGAAAGATCTCTCTTTCAAAATCTAACAGCTTATTAGCTTATTGAGGTAACTTGAGGAGAGGCTTCTTTGGAAAATACTGAGATGTCTCAATTATATAAACTCAATTGGGAACAGTAACTCTGTCGGGCACAGATGAGAACTGTGTAAAATGTGCGTTTGGATGATTTGTGTGTTTTTTCTTCCATCTCCAGCTTGCTGTTTACAGGGAAGATGTTAGCGATTTTCTGAGGAGTTTTATCTGTCACTTTCAAGAATTGCCTAACTGTTCCCAGCTCCCAGTTTCTTCTGGGGAAATGGATTCAAGCTTTGGAATTCTCCTTCTCCCAAAATAGCAGCCATCCCAGAAAAGCCTGTGTGTTTAGTACAGGCAATGCAGGCAGCCAGGAGCTTTCTCGGGTACTTGAACCTCCGGAGGTTGGACTCACTCCTCAGTTTCTAGTCTCTGAAATAATGGCAAAGTATTTTTTTATATTGGATCAAACAAATTTTAGCATCTCAGTTTATCACTTTAAGGCTTAAATTTTTATTTTACTTTCAATATTTTTGTATGGAATTCACAAAGGTATAACTGCATATTGGAACAGACACTAAACACTCTTGTCCATGTGGATATTATGTTTGGGTAGGTGAATTTCGGGGGTAGTTTTCCCAGTACCTCTTTTAAATCTTTTAAAAAAATCTCTTCATAATGATAATTTGATTTATATGAATTAGCAACAGAAAAGCTGGATTAAAAAATTTTTTGAGGCAGATTCTGGCTCTGTAGTCTAGGCCGGTCCTGGATTTACTACATGGCCCAAATTGGCCTTAAACTCATGACAATCCTCTTGCCTCAGCCTCCCCAGTGCTGCAAGTACAGGCATGCACCTTGCATCAAGTCCTAATTTTATCACTTGCAACTGGGTAAAGTTAGTTAACATTCCTGAGCCCACATTTCCTCTGGAAGAAAGAGGAGGAAGAAAAGGAAGAAGAGGAAGAGAAAGATTAGAATCAGAAAGGACAGAAGAGGAAATAATAGAACCAGTTAAGGAAATCATTGTGTGGATTAAATGAGATTATATACGTGTATGTGTGGGTGTGTGTGTCTGTATGTGTGTGTAGTGTTATACATAATTTTGATACACAGAAGATTGGATTATTACTATGAAAAGATGTCAATCATCCTTGACAATCTTTTACCTATTTATGCTTCTAGATTTATTCTTAAAATATGTGTCTCATTTCTGTCAACCTCAGGTAGAAAGGACAAATTTCTTCTTGGCCCAGAGAGCTGAGAGAGGGTCAGGAAAAAGAAAGATCACATAAGGAAATACAATGAAAGAAGAAGACTCTTATCTGCTATTCCTCTTGCTCTTTTTTCCCTCCCCAGAGAAACCCTTCACGGTTAACATCTCTCCTGGACCCCATGTTGCCGTTCAAATTGGGGAGTCAGCCGTACTGACATGTAGTGCCACAGGCTGTGAGTCGCCTTCTTTCTCTTGGAGAACCCAAATCGACAGCCCGCTGCGTGGGAAGGTGAGAAGCGAGGGGACGGAATCCACACTGACCCTGAGTCCTGTGACTTTCGAGAACGAGCACTCTTACCTGTGCACTGCGATGTGTGGACAAAGAAAACTGGAAAAGGGAACCCACATGGAGCTGTACTGTAAGTGTCTTTCAGAGTGGCTTATTGTTTTATTCAATTCGATTGGAAGAAAGAGAATGTGAATCTCTGATGTGCAATGAAATTCATTTGTTTAGAATGGAATTTAGCGATATGAATAGTTTGTAAATCTCTGCACTGAAATGGTTTGACGCAACAATTGCTGTAAATTTTAAGTGCACGTTACATATAGATGCATGTCCAATCCTTAGTGTGTGTCTCGTTGGTCCCGTCTCAGCACCTGTTGGATCACACTCCTGTTGCCTGCTTCCCACCCCTTCTGTGCGTGTATGGGAGGTACGGGGGCGTGGGGGGGTGAGGACTGTGGGGCTCAGCTCCCACTCAGATAACAGTGGGACAGACTGCTGCTCAGGTATTCAGATGGAAAGCAAGGCCTGTGCTTACACTTTTAAAAGCACATTTGAAAACTGATCTTTAAGATGGAAAATTGAGGCAACAAGAAACAGTACAAAGTCAAAAATGGAGACAGAGTAAATGGAAGATGGAGGTGGCTAGAGACAGGAGCTGAGGCTTCTGCTCCGGTAGAATTGGAGGCGACACCTGGTCTTGATACCGACTAACACTGCAAGCGCATCGTGCTTCTCTTCCACCTTAATAGATAAAAATCCCCACACCCTCCGAACTCAGTGAGCTTGGCGTTAGTGGAGTTCTTCAACCCATGACAGATGAGGAAAAAACTAAACAAGTGACTACAAGATTGTTTTTTCAAGATTTACTATGCCTTGTTTTATTCATTGAATTTAAGAGAACGTATCATAAAGTTTTTCGACCAATAACCCAACCTTGTGTTACCTTTCACCATTAAGTTCCGAACGAGAGTATGCCTGTAAAGGGATTTACATCTCTCAAATGAAGGGTAAATTTTACCGCCTATTATATTACCTGCAATCCAGGATCTGCTGATGTAGGCACATTCCCAACAGAAATGAAACCAGTAGTGAAGTCTTATTGCAATAAGGAAATATTTGAAAAAAGTGTCTCTTTAACAATATTTTTCTTAAAGGAAAAGCAATTCTCATTACTTTTAGCCTTGATAATTATTTTAGCCTCATTTCATTGATTTGTGTAAGATGTAGAGTTGAATCAATGTTACGATACATATTAAATTCTAAGTAATTAGATTTTATTCAAAACAATGTGGTAATCAATTCTTGATTACAAGTATCTGAAAAAAGTGGATAAAACTTATTACCTACATTTGGACATTAGATATTAAGCTGTCTAGGTCTAGAACTGCCTGGTGGGTTTTATTTGATATTAGGAAGCTCGCCAGCTCTGTGGAACTGAGCCTTGATCCCAACATCAAGGAATTTGGAATTGTGGGCTCAGTTCAGTGACTTACTAGGTGTGACGTGTAATGAAAAGTCTCTTAGCCTCTGTAAGTGTCAGTGCCGTTAGCTCTAAGTAAATAATATGCACGTGTTCAGGCTGCCTTGAAGACTGAGGCAATGAGTGTTAAAGGGTCAAGTTCACACTAGTTATATCATTTACAAATATTTCAGATATCGAATTTTTAATAAATAGGATGATGGAAGCTGAGATATTCTTAGAAAAGATCAGACTATGTGACCAGCAAGAGGGCATCATTGGCAGGGGAAAAGAAGTAAAAGTAGACTTTATTTGATGACTTAATTTACCAAGTATTTTTGTTTTTAGTGTTACTTATAATTACTATTATAATTACGTGTTTATATTTAATGGCATTTGTAGGTATTGGTCATTCTATCCCAGCTATTAAAGCTGTCATTTTGAGACCTTTGCGTTGAATAGAGCTTAGTTCAATTTCCCCTTGAATGTCATTTTTGCTTGATGTTTGCAGCTTTCCCTGGAGATCCAGAAATTGAGATGAGTGGTCTGCTAGTGCATGGGCAGCCTGTCATTGTAACCTGCAGGGTCCCTCTTGTGTACCCTTCTGACCATCTGGAGATTGAGTTACTTAAAGGGGAGACTCTCATAAAAAGTGAACACTTTTTGGAGGAAATGGACAGAAAATCACTAGAGAACAAAAGTTTGGTAACAACCTTCACCCCCACCTCCGAAGATACTGGAAAAGTTCTTGTTTGTCATGCCAAGTTACACATTGGTGAAGTGGAATCTGAACCTAAACAGAGGCAGAGTACACAGACACTCTATGTCAATGGTAAGTGTACATGTGCTGTGCCACGTTTATCAGGAAACAGCTAACATAAGGTTAATAGTTAAAACCTCCATGAACATAAAACAGAAAAGGAAATTAAAATACTGGTGATCATAAACATACCACCCCGCAACTAAGCAGCTTCTTGCTTAGGATGCTATAAGCTGGCATTGGAGATCGGGCCAGCTGGACAGGTATTTTGCTCAGTGTGGTACCGGCTGAGCACTCTCCTGTCAGAAGGGCTGGCTTTCTGTATATGTCTGGCCTTTATCTGGGGTGCTCAGGTCCCCTCATGCTGGGACATCCTGGGGAAGGTAGGCAAAGTTTACTCTCCAGAGCAGTGTTTGAAGAAGGTAATAATAAAAGCAGCCTCCTGAAGGCCAGGGGCTGGGAGCCAGGTGGTGTTAATTCTTCTACCTTTCATTGGTCAAAGGGAGTTGTAACGCTGGCCCAGATTCTGGGGTAGAAGAACAGATTCAACTTCTTCACAAAGTTGATTCAAATAAATTGAGGATTTGTTTAATGCACTCTAAGTGGCAATACACACAGTCATTGATTGTCCATGCTTTGGTAGCAAGAGAATTTCTACAAAGTTTTACTTCTTTTGAAAATATCTGCATGTTGTCCATGTCATTCTGTGTCTACTGAAATAAATGGTGACAGAAACCTCCAGGTTAGTTGTGGAGATTTACAAACTATCCCACTGAGTCCATTGCCCATGTTTGCAACATGATTGAAACTCTTTGGAACTCAGGGTGTAAAAGCAGAAAGCTAACAAGTGTCCGTATTTCTCGCTCAGTTGCCCCAAAGGACACCACTATCTTGGTGAACCCCTCCTCTGTCCTGGAGGAAGGCAGTTCTGTGACGATGGAGTGCTCGAGCTATGGCATTCCAGCTCCAAAAATCTTGTGGAGCAGACAACTTCCGAATGGGGATCTCCAGCCTCTTTCTGAGAATTCCACTCTCACCTTAAATTCTACAAAATCAGAAGATTCTGGCATTTATGTGTGTGAAGGGATTAACCAGGCTGGAGTAAGCAGAAAAGAAGTTGAACTAGTGATTCAAGGTAAGTAGAGTATGATTTTGAGTTGTGTATTTTTAAAAGTTGTATTACTGACTAAACAAAGTCTCCTTTTGGAAAAACAAGTTAAAAAAGGTAGCAGGGTTTTTTGTTTGTTTTTTTAAGTTCATGATGCTCCCTATTAGAAAGCTCCTGGAATGGTTCTTTTTCATTAACTATCCCAAGTCACTTACTGTGCAAGTTTTTAATTTGAAATGGAATGTTAGCTCTAGGAACTGTGCCAGGAGTTCTGGTGACACTTCTGAGACAATGATTATGCTGTTAAAATATGGAAAGAAAGAGGCATATGCATATGTGGAAATTAATAAGGATTGGAACCACCACAGCAGACTGAATTAGTTGCTGAGGGCAACCTCATAAGATGCCTACTAGAATTTGCTTAGAAGCCCAAGAAGTCTAGGCAGCTTTTGTAAATTCTGAGATTAAGAATATTAGTGACTCAGCCCTCTGGCTCATCTGTCTGGTGGCATGTGTCTTAGTGACTTCCTCATTGCTGGGACAGAGTACCCAACATCCATGAGGTAAGAGGGGAAAGATTTATTTTACCTCATAGTTTCAGAAGGTCTAGCAGGAGAGCTGTTCCAGCATGGCAGACAGGAAGCCAAGTCACTCTTCTAGATCTTGTCCCAGTAATCTGCCCCTTCCCAGTCAAATCCCAGTGTTCTGCCCCTTCCAGGACCACACAGGAAGGCGCCAGACATATAGAATCCACTATATGCCCTTAATCCACCACATGGCTGTAATCTACCCCTTCTGACCAGGCCCCACCTTTTAATGGCACTTGGCTCCATGGGCATTCTACAACATCCAAATACATGAGGCTTTGGGGGGCCATTCTGGATCCAAACCGTGTCAGCATGGAACCTCAAGAATGGATCCAGTCACTTGATAACAGGCTTCTTTCCTCTAGGATGACAGCCCTAAACTGAGACCAAAACAGTTTAAACTGGTCACATTAAAGCTCTAGTTGATTATAAAAGAAATAATGAGGTGATCTATTTAGATAGCTCCCCTCAGTTTTTGTCTTGGCCATTAGGGCTCTTTTCCTTACCAAGGCTGTCATTCTTTCTTGTACTACTTGGTATTATCCCCACTGAGGTATTCATGATTTATTGTTACCTCATCTCAATTAGATTTTTATTTTAAAAGAAGGACCCAGGAAGGACAATGTACAACTTTAAAGAAAACCTTCAGAAAATATCTCGTGACACTGTGGCCTTGAGTAGGTAGAATCTCAAACGAAGTTGCTAAAATAATGACGCTAACAGGACTCTCACTTATAAACACAGAAGGTACTTTCCTTCAAGGGTGGTTGCACTGAAAGAGATATATATCAAATACTTAGTACAGAGTCTAGAACTTGATGAACAGTAATTGCAGACGACATTATAAAAGCCATCTCTGTACAGCTTTATTTCTTAATCTGGGAGGATCTAATTCAAAACTCAGAAGGCTGTAAAGGTCTTTGTACTTTGAGGAAAATTTAACGAAGAGCTATGACAAAAACTAAGTTGTTTTTTACATTTGGGTTCTATAATTACCTGTTAAGCATCTATTCTTTGTGCTGAGCTGGGTAGAGAACTCCATTAAGGAACACGGAAGAATCATTAACATGTCTTGTTTAGAACATGCCACCATTCATGACAATCTAGTAAATTTTGACTATTTTACATTTTGCAACATTTTGTTCAAACGTGGAGCACAAACAGCTTCTTGGCAGCTACTGCTGACGTCATGAAATTGACATGTGAGGACTTTGTGCTTTATTCATTCAGACGTTTTTTAAAAATTCTTTTTTCAGTTGCTCCGAAAGACATACAACTTATGGTTTTTCCTTCTGAGAATGTCAAGGAAGGAGACACTGTCATCATCTCCTGTACGTGTAGAAATGTTCCCGCAACTTGGATCATACTGAAGAAAAAAGCCGAGACAGGAGACACAGTGCTAAAATCTATAGATGGCGCCTACACCATCCGCAAGGCCCAGCTGGAGGACGCCGGAGTGTACGAATGTGAATCGAAAAATGAAGTTGGCTCGCAATTAAGAAGTTTAACGCTGGATGTTAAAGGTTAGTTCTTTTTTGGTTTTTGTTTTGTAATAATTGTTCAGAGAGTCTGGGAATAGTTGTAAATTTCTAATATTAGATGAACGAATTGGCAAAGTGAGACCGAAGGCTGTTGTTGACTGTGATGATTTCTTAATGTCTCTTGAAGCAGTCAGGCACAGCTGTTGTATCCGACAGTGTAGCCAGGAAGTTGACATTAATCATCGGTGAAAGCAGAATTCCCGTTGGCTTGTTTCAAAGTTGTCAATTCATCATTGGTCTCTGAGGTCTTGCATTTACTAAGTGTTTCAACATGCTTCGAGAACTTTTCCCTGAGGATTCTAAGAAAACCAAATAAGTTGGATTGGCACATCAAAATAAGGTCTTAAATTGTTTGGACAGAGATGTGCACAGTTCATTACCTATGAAAATGAGAATTATTTTTTCTCAGAAAGTGGAAATTCTTGAAGATTTTGGCTCAGACGCTAATAAATAAGATCTTAATTATTGCCTTTGAATGGTGAGTGAGTCCTACAATTGAGTCTTTGGATGGAAATTTGGCAATTACTATAGGTTAAGAAATTGTTAAATTAAAAAAGAAGAAAAACATCATCCAGACCCTCTGCCTTCCTACCAGAAAGGAGTGCCTTTACTGTGGAACAACTACATATTTTCTTAAGTTTATTTTAGGTTTGATCTTCATCCCAAACAGCAGAAAAAGGTCTCTAGACTGCAGAATAGCCTCCTTTAAAACCCATTCCTCTGACCCTTCTACCCTATTTTAGTGGACAGACAGTAACAGGGACAATGGCAGAACATACTGGACTAACCAGCTCACACTACCTGCCCACCGATCTGCTCCTCTGGCCTATCAGAAGCCGCACTTGGTAGTAGAGTGAACATCATTGTTAACAAGCGCCAACCCTCAGGAGGCCCGTGGCCCTGAAGGTTAGCACCCCCTTGTCAATGGAGAGAAAATTCAAGCCCAGCTCAGAAAACAGGAAAAACTTCACTGATTTGGACAAATGCCTCAAGATTAAAAACTTTACTGTATGTTTTCTGTCTTCATAGTACAGTACCTCCTTGAAACGTTACAATTTCAATGCATCCACTTAATATTAAAGAAGGGGAAAATATCACAGCTACATGTAAAACATCTAGTCACCTGCAGTGACTATCCTGAAAAGAGTTGATCTGGCCAATGAAGTTACTATGAATTCAAAGAACAGAACATTTACCTTATATGGTGTCACTCAAAATGATGCAGGGGTACACATCGTGAGTGCTTCCATGGAGGGGGGGCGATCCTTGGCACACCGAGATCTCTCTTATGAGTAGGTTGAACTTTATTCGTTCCTGTTTTCTTTTATTGTTGATGCCTTTAATTTAGTCTCGCCCCAGGAAATTAATTTGAATCCTAACATTTCTGTAGTTCTGTTCATAACTAATTGTTCTCTTTAAGAGACACATTAAAGCTTCTTGTTCACTTTTTAACCTTCTCTTTCATTCATTGTCCTTGCTAATTGCTTTGCCAAAGTAATCACATATTTGCCATGTTTTACCCATTATGTAAATGAGTAATCAAAGACCATTAGCTAGAAATTCATTTCCTCAAACTGAAAATGTTTTAAAATAACTTAATATGTTGAATACCAAAAATCTGACGTTTTCCCGGGGATTTTGAACTAGTTTCTCTTTGTATTTAGCTGCACTTTAAAATTATGCTATTTTATTTTGCCTTTTGTCCATTCCATTGATAGAACTGGTGAGGAGTCTAGGATTTTTATTGTTTATACAATTAATAGAGCATTTTATTAGGAGATATTACCCTGGCAACACAATCAACAGCAACTTTGAGGGTTTTTTTCTGCAGATGCCTGAGGGAAAAACTGAAAGACAAAAAAAATAATCTTTATTAAATTAAAAATAAAACAACAGAAATAGAAATACCTTTGTCCAGCATGCCATTAATATTGATGCCTAACCACATTTATGATGTTAAATGTCCCATTAAAATATTACTCGTAATTTTTGACTAGCTCAAGTCTAGTAAGAAAAACTAGAATAATGAGGCAATTAAACACTGTGTTTAGGGTGAAGTAGTTTTTCTTTACTAATCTGAGAAAAATTCATTGTGTGGTGTCTGGTATGAATGATTCCCCTCCCTTTGGAGGACTTTCGGTGTTTAGAAAGTTCTAGAAGGAAGCCGTGATGTCCCAAGTCAGAACACTAGCTCCGGCCAAGACAGAGGCCGAATGTATGCAAGTTAGAGAAACGTAGCTGTGAGGTCATCCGATGCTGTGTAAAGTGTGAGCCTGAGTTATGCCTCTTCCTCACACATCCTCATAGGGCTCGGATAGTAAATGATGCTGCAGCTGTCTGATGATTCAGTGGATTGAAAAGAGCATCAATTTTAAAGTTTTCATATATTTTTATCTTTAGTACTCCATTTATAAATAAATGGCAAAATGATAAGGTATAGATAGAATGAAATTATTAATGTTCAAAAATATTTTTGGGTAGCACTTACGCCATGCCAACCAGTGAGCAACACGTTGGCTATTCAGTAGTGGGCCATAGAAGCAGCAGACATAGCTGCCTTCAGGTAGTTCACGGTCAGAAGAGAGACCCACATTTAGTGAATAAATCATTTGGGTGGATGTTCAATTCAAGCTGTGATATGGTCTAAGGTGGAGTGTGGGTTCTGAGAGTGTGTTGGGGTTCTTAATTCAGATTAGGGAGGTGCTGGTCCGAGAAGGCTTTTCTGAGTGACACGTAGCTGAAACAGGGGACTCTTGAAAGACCTTCAGCAAACAAAAGTGAATTTTGTATATTAAGATGCCTTACCTTGAGAAATACGTATACATATATTCTGAAAAAGCCAACAGCAGGCTTTCTTTCTCTATACTGTATTTTACTGTAATGGTCACACTCCATATTATAAGGATTTTCTTGGAAAACTGGTCATTCATTTTAATTCATGGTGACCAGAGTTCCAGAAAGTCAGTAAACATCACTAGTTCGCATAACAAACACCCTTCTCCCATTCTTGATCTTGTAAAGAATTCCCTCAGCTACTTCACATTGAGACTGAGTTTTATGAAACTCAAGTTTGTGGAAGTCCACAGCTGTCATCTTTAGATCCATCATGACTGTAGCAACCACGAAAACAAGCATTTGATGTACTCGTGGTCCTCCTACTGCTTTGATTCCCTTTCTTTAGGGAACTAGCTGTGCAGTTAGAATCCAACACTTGTTATTATCGGGTGACTTCTTTTTGTGCTAAACATTAATTGCCTTCACTTCCTTATTTTCCAGGGAGAGAAAATAACAAGGACTATTTTTCTCCCGAACTTCTTGTGCTCTACTGTGTATCCTCCTTAATAATACCTGCCATCGGCTTGATCATTTACTTTGCAAGAAAAGCCAACATGAGAGGATCATACAGCCTCGTAGAAGCCCAGAAATCAAAAGTGTAGCTGACACTGGACTCGTCCGACCACAGGCGTCCAATAATATTGCTTGTTATTCCACAAGAAAAACAACCCGCCGAGTTCGGACTTCCCCGGACTATATTGGAAACAGAAAGCAATGGCCACTTGTGCCCCTTGCTGTGAGCAAGAAGCCAGCAGGAGACTTTCTAACAGTAAAGTCACCACCATTGAGACGGAATGACTGGAAGCAATTTCCTTACGTGTATATTAAATACCATAGTCTGTATATATGTAAAATAAGATTATGCCATAGCAAGATTGCTTGGAATAGGAGCATTCCGTATGCAGGTCACAGTGTCGCTTGGACTCTTATAACTTAATGTATCTGAGGAAAATTTAATATTAATATTGACTGGCAACCGACCTAAGTGGTCTCTCTCTTATTTCAGTTCCTTTAACAAACTTTTCTTCCTAGGAAGCTTATCAACGATAATTTTGTGTCTTATGAAGAATCCAGGGTGTAGCACTTTTACAGACAAATGGTAATGAAGGCACTGGGTTGGCGTTCAGGTACTAAACACTTCAACCTATGGCGTGAAGGTTGACGAGGCTTATCTGTATGGTACTGACACGGTACGGAGATGTTTTATGTTTGTTCATCAGAATTTCACGTGAATTTACTAATGTGGTTTAAAGATGCAAATTCTTTTGATTTTTTTGTAAATGTTTAGTTTTTTTTGTATAGTAAATTGATAATTTTTGAACTGGAAGAATCGTGTGTTTATTTATTATAAACTGCCTCTGTTGATTATGAGGGCAAAGACTTAAAATTGTAGAAATATTGCACATAGTCATCACGTGGTCTTCGGAATACTTTTATCAAAATCACCATGAGAACTCAATAAAAATTCAGTTTCTTTAGTGCTACTGCAACCCAATGAACTGAGAGCTCTGGTTTTGAGTTCTTAGAATCTGCAATTTTTTTTTCTGTCAAAAGTACAGAGTGCACATAAAAAGCATGCAGATAAGCATGAACATATTAGTGGACAATAAGTGACCACCTGTGTAGTCCACCAAGTCTGAGGAGCAGCACATTAGTACTGCCTGGGTCCCTCACATGACACACGCCAGCACATAACAAACCCATACTGACACCTCCTTCACAGACCAGAAATTAATATATACCTTGAATTATATATTGATAATTTTCTTACTTTCCTTGAAAGTTTTGTATCTATTACACATTCCCCAAGAAATACATTATTTAGCTTTGCTTGTTTTTTTCTAAACAAAATCAAATGATGTATTTGCTATCTTGCTTTGAATGTGGAGTGTCTCTCCAGCCCTTCATACATCTATGTGTACTGTCGGGAGGCGGGACCTGGCTGGGAGGGGTGGATGCTTGAGGCTTAACCTAGAGAGGTGGATACTGGTTCCACTCTTCCTCCCACACGAGTCTCATTTCTGCCATGATGCCTGGAGGATCTCTGTCTCTGGAGCTCTGGCTCTGGCTCTAGCTGTGGCCCCACCATGTGATTCTACCATTTTCCAGCTGCTCACGTGTGAATGGACTGTGACTTTCTGAAACTATATGCTAAAATAAATCTTTCCTCCCTAAAGTTGTGCATGTTGGGTATTGAATCATGGCGATGAGAAAGTAACTAAGACATTTGCTTTGTGACTGTATCTTTTCACTCAAAGCTATGTCCTGGCAAAATTTACTCATAACTCATTCTTTCCTATTGCTTTATATAGTAATACCCCAGAAAACCTTGCCAAATTTTATTTATCTATTCTACTATTCAATATTTGAACTGTTCTCTGTCTTTCAATTTTTTCTATTACAAAAAAGCTCCTATAAACAGTACTGCACATGCTCTTTGCTAACATTTGCAAGAATTTACCAAAGATGCAACAATTTCTCTAGCACCAATGCACACTAATAAATTTTCTAGGTTGTGGACCTACATGTTGAAATTTGTGGGGAAAGTTAAACAGGGTTCTGGCATAGTTGAAATAATTCGCACTTCCGTTAGCACTGAATAAAAGTTCCCATTGACAAATAGCTTGCCAAATGTGGTATTTCCTGATTTTGTTTTTTTTTCTTCCCTGCAGGTATGTAGTAATTTCTCATAATGTTGTAAAATTGTATTTTTCTGATTATTATAGTGAGCTTGAACGTATTTTCATATGTAATAGTTAAGTGCCTTTTGCTTTTAGAATCATTTGAGCTTTCTCTTCCGTGAAACGTGTATGAATCTTTTTATTTTTCCTAGAGGCTGCTAAGTTTTTTTCTTTCTTATTAACTCATACACACATTTTTTTTTCTGGACGCTACTCTTTCGTTGGTTTTAAGTTATATGAGCATCATTACTCAGTGTGTATCCTGGTTAGTTCATTATCACACTTGTGATCTTCTTATGTTCTTTTTCTTTTCAATGTCTTTTGATGACTATAATTCTTAATGTGATCTAATTTATTAATCTTTCCATTCATCTTATTTTTACTGTCATATTTAAGAAATATTTTTCTATGAGGTAGAAAATTTTACTATTCTACAATAAAAATGTTTCATAGTTTTACCTTTAATTTTTCAGACTTTTTTTCCAGCTTGTGTATACCATGCATGGTGCACATACAATGTCATCATTTTCAGGTGATAAAAATATTGTCCTAAATTATTTAATAAAAGTTAATTGTCTCCTACTTCTTTTTTTTAAGACAGGGTCTCACTCTATAGTCCAGGTTGGTCCTGAACTCACTATGGAGCCCAGGCTGGCCTTGGACTCAAAGCAATCCTCCTCTCTCCGGTTCTCGAGTGCGTCTCTTACTTCTGTAATATCACTTTTTCACATGTATGATGCACTTGTGGATCTATTTTTTATTTCTTTGTATTGGTTTCCTTGGATATTTGCCTGTTCTGTGTCAATACTACACTATACCAATTCATACCAAATAGAGAAAATGCCACTATATTTTTCTTTTCTTTTTAAAAAATTATAAATGTGTTTTGATTATTTTTGCTTTTGTACTGTTATACAGTTTTAATTCATTTAGTTAAGTCACACAAAGAAATACTACTAAGAATTTTTTGAGTATAATTGCATCAAACCTATAGCCCAGTGGTCTCCCAATATTTTTGACACCAGGTACCACACTGGGTTACATCCCTAACCTTCTTAAAATTTAATTTTACTTTTTGAGACGGGTTCATGATAGACCATTAAGTTGCTCAGGCTAGGCAAGAACTTTGTTTCTCCTGTTTGGCCTCCTAGTGTGTGGGATTTTAGGAATGCATCACTATATTCATCTTAATTTTTCAATGCTAAATGAACTCTTTTTATTACTGAGATTACTTCATTTGGCCATGGTATGTTATTTATTTCATATATTACTAGAGATTTATTAAGATCTTGTCACAAATTTTTGGATCTACATTAAGTAATGTTAACTTGCAGCTTCTTAGATAAATTTTTTGTCTAGTTTTGACATCAGAATCATATTAGCCTCATAAGAAGAACAGGGCAAAGTTCTCTTCTCAATTTAAGAAAGAGTATCTGTAAAATTCCATTACCTCCTTTAAATGCTTCATAGAATTCACTAGTATAAATTCCTCGACTTTTTCTTGGCATTAAGATGTTTATGAAATGATATTGTAATCCTTTAGTGGTCAAAGGATTTTTTTAGTTATGAGCCCCCTGCTTTGTCTGAGCTGCTTTCTCATCACAAGGACACAGTACTCAATATTCACAGCTTCCAAGAGGAAAGTTTATTTCTTTATTTTCCCCATTTTTGTTAGTATATATGTGTGACATAGAAGGGTAACATTGAGCTTGAGTATTTTGTGCACATATATATCATGACAATATTACAATCCCTTCCTCTCCCCCACTCAGTCCTGCTCCTGTCCTCATCCCCCCCAACTCTCACTGTCACACCCTTTTGGTTCTATAAAATGCCTATATTCTGGATTTCTCATATTACAGAAACCATGTGATATTGAATCTTTTGAGTTTGATGGGCTTCACTCAGCAAGATTATCTCAACTCATGTCCATTTACCTACAAAAGTCTCAAATTTACCTGTCTTTATGGAAGAGTAGTACTCCACTGTATACATATATCACAATTTTTATATCCACTGCTCTGTTGATGGATATTTCGCTACAATTTAGGTATTGTTAGTTGTGCTGCCATAGACATGGATATCCATGTATTTCTGTCATAAGTTGCTTTTAACTCTTCTGGAAGATACCCAGAAGAAGCATCACTGGATTGAATGGAACACTTATTTTCATCCTTTTGAGGAATCTCCGTACTGCTTTCCATAGTGGTTGTACCAGTTTACAGTCCCACAAGCAATGTAAAAGGATTCTCTCCTGCCCTGAAATCCCACCAGCATTAACTGCTGTTTGACTTTGATACGTGCCATCCTCACTGCAAAAAGATGATATCTTAGTGATGTTTTGATCTGCAGTTTTCTAGTGGCTAAGAATGTTGAGTATCTTTTCATATTTTGTTGGCCATTTGAGCTTCTTCCTCTGAGAACTCCCTGTTCATTTCAGTTGCCCATTTTAAAAAATCAGATCTTTGATTTTGAGGGGTCTATGTTTTTCCAGTTTCTTGTATATTCTGATCATTAGTCTCCTGTCTGAGATGTAGGTCGTAAAAGTTTTTCCCCACTCTGTGAGTTCTTTCTTCACTCCGTTGATAGTTTCCTTTGCATGCAGAACTTTAAAATTTTATCTAATCCCATTTGTTGGTTCTTGGATTATCTCTTTTGCATCGTATGTCCTGTTAAGAAAGTTTTTGCCCATGCCTGTATCTTCTTGATTTTTACCTATTTTTTCTTGATTTTTACCTATTTTTTCTGTTTTCATGTCTAGGTCTTTGTTCCACTTTTATTTGATTTTTGGGTCACGGCAATAGGTGTATGTCTAGATTCGTTCTTCTCCATGTGGACAAACAGTTCTTGCAGCACCATTTATTGAAGAGGCTATCATTTTGCAATGGTATATTTTTGGCCCCTTTGTCAAAAATCAAGTAGCTGAGCATACCTGAGGTTGTCCCTGCATCTTCGGTTCTGTTCCATGAGCCAACCATTTTGAACGAATACTATGTAGTTCTTATCACTATTATTTTGTAATTTAATTTTATATCTGGAATCATAATGCCATCTGCTTTTGTCTTGTTACCTAAAATTGCTTTGGCTATTTTAGCTCTCTTTTGGTTCCATATGAATTTAGGAATTTTTTTTTCAAATTCTGTTTAAAAAAAATCTCTTGGTATTTTCATAGGAATCCCGTTGAATATGTATACAAGTTTTGGCAGCATAACCATTCTGACTGTTAATTCTGTCCATCCAGTAACAGGGGATGTTTTTCCATTTGTAATGTATTAAGAGAGGAGAGGTTTATTTTATAAAGCTCACAGTTTCAATCCATTCATGGGTAGGCAATGGCTGAAAGGCAAGGCAGGGCACCTACTCATTTCACAGTGGGCAGGAAGAATGAAGTTGAGGAGAAGCCAGGGTATGGACATTACCCTGCCTTGCTATGCTCCCATGTGATCTATTGCCTCTCACAACAGGATGCGAAATCAATAGATTAGTCCCCTTGATTCAATTAACTCCCTATGATCCAATGTCTCTCCACGTACTTGAGGCTCCTGGGGGACATTTCAGATCTAAACCATAACACCTACACGTATTCATTCTTAGTGATTTGTGCTTTCTTATTCCAAAGTCAGTCTGCCTAGAGGTTTAGTTGATAGATCTCTGAAAAGAACTAGCTTCTGGTTTCTTTGAGTATTATCTAGTGGAGGTTTTTTGTTCTGTTTTCTGTGTCATTCATTTTTGGGTACATCTGTAATATTTCATTTTTTCTGTTTATTTTGGGTGAAGTTTATTATTCTTTTACTAGATGATTTAGAGGACAGATTAGTCAATAATTTGAGACCTTCCCTTTTAATATAAGAAATTAAAGAGATAAATCTCTCTATAAATATTGTGTTAGCTACACATCACAAAGTTTGTTGTTTTCATTCAATTCAAAATATTTCATAAATATCCCTGCAATTTCTTCTTCCGAAAAATGGTTATTTAAAAGTATGTTCCAAGTGTTTGAGAAATTTCTACCCAGTTATCTTCCTGTCATTTGTTTTTAATTCCTTTTTATTGAGGGAGCACACTGTTATGATATCAATGAATTTATTGAGATTAGTTTTATATTTCCAAACGTGACCTATCTCAGTGTACTATAAACAACAGGTATTCTCTTGGCAGAGAGTAGAGTGTGTGACTCTGTGTCATCTTACCACCTTTGCCAATTGCTGTTCGCATCACTGCCTGGATGGGTCCTACTATGAAACAGGTGTACATAAACCCATTCAGTTTCCTGAAAAAGGCCAGTGCATGACCTGAGACTTGGCGGATCCTTTCTTCTTATCCCCCTGAAGTTACAGGGTAGAGTGGGGGAGCAGAGACAATCGCTTTCTACTACAGAACTGGTCATGATTAAGAGCGTCTTTGGCGAAGTGGCAGGAATTACACTGAAGATGGGTGAACGAGGATGGGCAAGTCTGATCAGTAGTTGACAGACGGTTGGGAAGGAGGTGATTTTTTCCTTGACTCCTTTTGTCCATCAGATACCTGTGATTTGTACTGCGGGCTACAGTCAACCTTTTATGGCTGACTAGCACTATGGCACAGCACAGGAGATACCTGTCAGGGGTCGTTTCCTCTGTAGCAGTATGTTTTACATGTTGTAAGTAATTTTAAATATAAAACCATCTCATTCATTTCTTAGCATTTTAGTGAGGAAAAAAGCACGTGATTGCTCTGGAGAGGATACATGAGCACTTTATTAGTAAACTCTCATTCTCTCATGTGTTTTATAGTCTAGTATTCTTAGACAACATAGGTTGAGATCTTACTATAGACTTTTGGTAGCATTGGTCCTCAGCTACAAAAACACTGCTGGAATTTATGAGAGGTCAATTTCCCTTCTCCTAGTCCTGCATTGTGATTCTTAAACCAAGACCCATTGAAGAAGTCCATGGCAGTCTCATTCATGAAACTGCTGCCATCGTCTTTTCTGCTCCTGGGGAATGATATCGACAAAATATGGATGAGACTCAAGATCGCTTACAAAGTACAGCTGCAAAGGCCCACGAAAACTTCTTGAGAAATTGAGGTTTACATAATGGTCTAACATAGAAAGTTTCCTTTGTCTGCTTTCCTTATGAACCCCCCCCCCCCAAATGCCCCTTTGTCTCTGCTAACTGCAGACTTGGGGAAAGTGCTAGTGGAAAAATAAGTGCTAAAATTCCTGGGAAAGGTAATACTCATTTTGTGTGTCTTTCTTGTGTGTAAAATCAGGATTGTCAGCCAGTTAAATATTAAGATGCCTTCCAATTCTCAAGCACAATAAATGTACATGTGTGCCTTTGATAGTTTTTTCCACTTTTTAAAAATCTCATTTTATATTTAGCTAAACAAATGCTTAGGAATCTTTGCCACTTTGTCTTGGAAAAAAAATGGTTTTGAATAGAAAAGGTAAAGATTTAAATGAATTCCAACATTGGCAAGTAATTTCGTCTGGATTTCGTAGAAACCACATCCCTGCCTAGAAGAAAGGATATTTTGTAACGTATTTTAAAATAGCTTTTGGTTTAGTTATGATGATGGTGTATTTTTCACTCCTGGGGAATTAAAGCAATGGCTTTCATGGGCTTCTGTTAAGGAAGAGCATAGTTTCTTTTTAAAGAGAATAATCTGGAAGGTTTGCTTCAGAAGAGTGTAACAAATCAAGTGGACAAATGTCTGAGTTATTTAATGAAGGACAGCGCTATTGGGAGACAGCCTTTTATTGTTCAGTTTCTGCGTCATTAGAGACTCTTGAGTGCACTGTGGAACAGTAAAGCAAGTTGATTCCATAAATGAAAAGCGATGCGTCAGTCTTGAAAAGAAAGAAAAAAATAAAAAAGAGACAACACTGACTTTGAGGGATGAAGGTGGCCATCATGAATCACTCCTACGTTATATTGCGAACAATTTCAACTGGCTTCCTCAAATGAAAGTTTCACTCTTAGTAAAAGGATTTTGAGAGTCAGAATTTACAGCTAAGAACATTGTGTCTACTTTTCTTTATTTCAACTTGCAAGCAACGAAAATTCAATCAAATACCAGGACCTGAAAATGATGAAACGCCAAAAAAAAGTACAATCAAATATAGAACTTTGCATGATGAAAATGTACATTACTTCTTTGGCTGGAGGTCATGCTTGGTATTTAGAGATTTTAGGAATGTACCCTGTATCATTTATCTGGTCAAGTGTTCTAAAAAATTCATTATTAGGTGATTTCAATCTTGTGTAAATAACAGAATATACTTACACCAACGTAGGTGGCATAGCCTATGATTCACCTAGTCTACGTTGATAGCCCATTGGTTCTGCTCCACCTACGTACAACATGTTATTGCACTGAATACTGGATTATAGGCCAGCAACCCCGAACTTCTTGGCACCGGGGACCTGTTTCATGCAGACAATTTTCCCATGAGGGGATGGGGGGAAAAGACACTAGCTAGCATCATTGCTTCAGCTCCATTTCAGATCATCAAGCATTAGATTCTTACAGGGAGCTCGTAACCTAGATCCCTTACAAGTACAGTCCACAGTAGACCTTGTGGTCTTTTGAGAATCTGCTGTCACCACCGACCTGAAGAGAAAAGCCAACAATGGAGAGTCATTTAAATACAGATGCCATTTCACTCACCCTATCCCTATTTAAGGACCCCACTATAGGCAACTATAACACAATGGTAAGGGTATACAAAAACTAGAAAAGGTACAGTAAAATATGCTGTAAAAATTTCGGTGGCACACCTGTATGGAGCAGTTACCTAAGTTACTTATGTGTTGCTGTGACAGAATACTGGACACCCACAATTTAGGGGAGTAAAGATTTATTTAGCTCACAGTTTCAGAAGGTCTCAAACTGGCTCTTCATAGGCAGTTGGCTATGGTGGAAAAACATGGCAGAGGCTGGAGAGCTCCTAACCGCATTGCAGACAGAAGCCAAGTGCGGCAGGAGCCAAGGGGATGTCTGGAGACTCAGGCAAAGGCCAGCACTGGAAGAAGTTGTACCAGTGTTTCTTCTTCCTTTACTCAATTGAAGCTGCCAGTTGAGCCCTACACACCCATGGTTGGTGGCCCTTCCTCATTTCTGGTCACAAGTAATAACTGAAAGCTCTGCCCTGGACACCCCCCTTCAAGCCTCAAAAAATTGACACAAACTTTCCATGTCAAACCCTAAGCATTGGGCCCTTTCAGCCAGGCACCACCTCCCAGTAACATAGTTCCACAGTTATCATGCTACATTCAAACACACAAGGCTTTTGGTGTACACCCAGATCCAATTTACAGTGTAGCATGATTGGAAGCTGCAGGAGAGGATACTGCTCTGGGTCAGTCAGTAAACACCAGGAGGATTCAGGAGAGAGCCCAGCACCTTGCCATGCGCTCTTCCAAACACAGGCTATACTCCATTTCCAGAAAAATTTATTCTTCAACAGTAAATTAACCTTAGGTTACTCTAATTTTTACTCTCCAAACGTTAACTTTTTAATTATTTTTAAAACTTTACATATTTCTTCTGGCTCAGTTTTACTTTTGTTTCTCCTTCCACTCCCCTCCACACTCCCCATTCCCTTTCCCTCTGTACAAAGTCTACCTTCTTGCTTTCTTCCATCTCTTTTTTACTTTTTTTTGGTTTGGTTTTTTCACATTAGAAAAAAATCATATGATATTTAGCCTTCTGTGTCTTATTCATGTTGCTAAGCACGATAATCTCAAGGTGTATCCATTTTTCCATAGACGATTCAAATTTATCTTTCTTCATTGTGCTGCGATAAACATGGATATGCATGTGTCCCTCTTGTATGATGACTTTCACTCTTTCAGTAACATACTCAGAAAAGATATAGCTCGGTCAAATAGGATATCTACTCTCAGGTTTTTGAGAAATCTCCATATTACTTTCCATAGTGGTTGTACTAGTTTACAGTCCTACCAACAAGATAGGATGGCTCCTATCACCGACATTTGCTGGTTTTTGAGTTTTTCATGAGTCATTCTTACTGGAGTTAGGAGGTACCTGAGTGTTGTTTTGATTTGCATTTCTCTGATGGCGAAAGATGAAGAACATTTTTAAATGTATTTATTGGCCATTCAGACTTCTGAGGATTGTTTACTCATTTCAGTTGCCCACTTTTTGGTGGGGTCTTTTATTTTGGAGGGCTTCTATTTTTAAAAGTTCTTTGTATATTCTTGATAATCGTTATCTGAGGAATAACTGGCATTTTTTCCCATTTCATCAGTTCTCTCTTTACTCTGTTGATTGTTTCTTTGCTGTGCAAAAACTTTTTGGCTGGATGTAATCTCATTTCTTGATACTTGGTGTTATCTCATATGCTTTGGGTGTCTTATTGAGGAAAACTTTTGTCTGTGCCTGTGTCTTGAAGAGTTTGGCCTGCTTTTTCTTCAGGTGAGTTCTGTGTTTCCATATTAAGGTCCAGGTCTTTGATCCATCTTGATTTGATTTTGTTACATTGTCAACAATGTTGGTCTCTTTTCATTCTTCTGCATTTGGCTAGCCAGTTTTCCCAGCGCCATTTGTTAAAGATGCTGTCTTTCTTGAGCATATGTTTTTAGTTACTTTGTTGAAGATCAGTTGGCTGGAGATACTCAGGGTTGTCTCTGCATCCTCAATTTCATTCTATCGATACATCTTTCTGTTTTTGTGCCAATACCATGTGGTTATTATCACTGCTGCTTTGTATATAACTTGATATCTGGCATTGTGATGCCCACTGTTTTTGTTTTGTTGTTTAAGATCATATGACTATTCTGGGTCTCTTCTGGTTTCATAAATCAACCAGACAAAAAAAAAATCAGCAAAGAAACATCAGAGCTAATTCACACCATGGGACATATGGACTTAACAGATATCTCCAGAGTGTTTTATCTGACATCAACAGAATATATTTTTTTCTCAGCAGGAAATGGGACTTTTCCAAAAATAGGCCATATCCTTGGACATAAGAGAGGGTTAAATAAATACAAAAGAATTGAAACCATTCCCTGAATACTGTTAGATCATAGTGAAATGAAGCTCGAAATCAACAGCAAGAGAAACTGCACAAACAATACAAACATATGGATATTAAGTAATACATTATTGAATAAGCATTGGATCACAGAAGAAACCAGAGAAGAAATAAAAAGCTTCCTGAAGTCAAGCGATAACAGAAGCATGTCATACCAGAATCCATGGAACACATAGACGCTGTATGAAGAGGAAAATTTATAGCTATAAATGCACATGTGGAAAACCAGAGCAATCTCAAATAAACAAACTAATGATGCAACTCAAAGTCTTAAAAAACCAAAAACAAGCCAAATCCAAAAGCAGTAGGAGGAAATAAATGATAAGAATAAGAGCAGAAATTAATGAAATTGAAACTGAGAAAAATATCAGTGAATAATGCATAAGTTCTTTGAAAGGATAAATAATATTGATTAACCTCCATGTAAACTCACCAAGAGAGAGAAAAAAATTCACATTCAAGCAATTAGAAATGGAAAAGGTAAAAACGCAATAGACCCTGTTGAAATCCAGAGGATTATAAGAAGCTACTTTAAAAACCTATATTCCAGTAAATTCAAGAACCCAGGAAAAAATGGCTGAATTCCTAGACATATGCACCAACATTGAACAAAGAAGTTATGAAAACCTTGAAGAGAGATAACTGGAGATGAAATTGGGGCAGTAATAAAGAGCCCATCAACAAAGAAAAGCCCAGGATCTGATGGATTCACAGAGGAATTTTATCAGAACTTCAGAAAAGAGTGAGAACCAATATTTTTCAAACTCTTCCATGAAATCGAAAGAGAAAGAATACTGCTAAACCCCTTTCTGAAAGCAAGTTATCACCTTAATCCCCAAAGCAGAAAAGACCCAACAAAGGGAAAAAAATCCTGTGGGCCAATTTGCTTAATAAATATAGATGCAAAAAAAAAAAATCCTTTAAAGTGAAACAGGGGAGTAGGGTGGGGAGGGAGGGAGGGGTGTGTAGAGGGAGGGACAAAAGGAGAGTGGGAAAGTACTTGTCACTTTGACAAGATACATAGGTGCACAAAATGCTAAACTTCATTGTAAACCTTAAATTTTGCACTTATACATATCAATAAAATGGATAAAATAAATTTCTGTTTCTCCAAAAAATCCTTTAAAAGATATTTTTATCTTTTAAAAATGCAAACAGAATGCAACAGATTATTTAAAAGATCATACACCATGACCAAGTTGGTTTCATCCCAGGGATGCAAGGCTGGTTTAACATACTTAAACCAATTAATGCGATACACCACATTAGCAAAAGCAAGGACAAAAGTCACATAGTCTTGATAGATGTAGAAAAAGCTCTTGACAAAATACAGTTTCCTTTTATGACAAAAACTCTGATGAAAGTAGGCATAGAAGACACTTCTCTCAAGCTGATAAAAGCAATTTATGACAATTCTACAGCTAAGATCATCCCAAATGGGGAAAAACTGAAAGCATTTCCCTTCAGATCAGGAAGAAGACAAGGGTATCCTTTCTCACCACTTCTATTTAGCAGAGTGCTTGAAACCCACTTAGACCAGTGAGGCCAAAGAGTGGAGTAAATAAAATACAGGCAGGAAAGGAAGAAATCACACTATCCTTATTTGCAGGTGATATAATCCTTTACATAGAGAACCCCTAAAACTCCAACAGAAACCTCTTAGAACTAATAAATTCAGCCAAGTTACAGGATATAACATTAGTACACAAAAATCAACAGCATCTTCCACAGCAACAATGAAAACACAGAGAAAGGGATGGGGAAAAGAACAACCCAGCCACAGTATCCTCAAAGAAAATGAGGCATGTAGGAATCAACCTAGCTGAGCAAGTGAAGGACCTCTACATTGGAATCTACAATACTCTAAAAAAAGAGATCAAAAAGAATATTAGAAAATGGAAAGATATTCTCGATATTCTCTGCTCCTGGATAGGTAGAATCAACATAGTCAAAATCACCTTGCTACCAAGACTGATATACAGATTCATTGCAATCTCAAGCAAGATACTGAAAGTATTTTTCACAGAAATAGAAAAACAATTCAAGAACATGTTAGCCTTTTAAAACTTGTTGACACGTTTGTAATGACACTTAGCTTATGCACATTTGACCAGATTGCACAGCAATGTAAAAATATTTTCTTTCTTTGCTTTTTAGTTTTCAAGATTTTTTTTTTTGTTAAAAATTAGCACACATAGTCGCACATTAGCCTCAGTGTCCCTAGGGTAAGGATCACCAGTAACTCTGTCTTCACCTTCACTGCTTGGCCCATTGGGATTCCTTGGGGACAATGGTGCATGTGAAGCTGCATCTCCTGTGGGAACAATGTCTTTCTCTACAGCACCGCCCGAGGCTTCCGAAGGACCAGCATGAGGCTGTTCTACAATTAACTTAAAAATAATTAGAAGAAATATAGTCTAGTAAATCTGCAAACTGATCACAGTCATTTATTATTATCAAGAGTCACATAGTGTAACTGTATTATTCATTTATATGACTACCAAGGAAGTCAGTTTGTTTATACCAGCTCATGATAAACACGTTCATAATGCACAATGCCATGTCTTGCAATGGCTATCTCTGTGCAAGAAGTTTCCAGCTTCGTTGCATTCTTGTGGGACCACTGTCATGTATGTCTTCCATTGTTGACTGAACATCATTACGTGGCACATGACTGGATTCGCATGAACCCACCTAAAAAGCACCGGACTCTAGAAATTGCTTTTCACAGGGGGTCCTGTTGTCATCTTCCAATAGTTGCAAACACCTTTTTGTCTCTGTGAAGGTAAATACATGCTTTCAGGCAGGAATGTGAACATGCGAGTTCATTTTGCCACGTGATAATCTCAAAAAGCAGACTTCTCTTTGCTTGAGTTTCTCTTATTTAAGTGGACAGGCTATTTTCCAGTTAATTTTGATGCTAGAAATGCATATTCTAAGCCTGTTTATCAGGATCATGACAATATTTCCCAAGGTCTTCTCACTGTGAGAATTTCATAGGCTATCCATTAAAAACACAGAATGCTGGTGATTCTTCTGTCTGTATTTGAGAAACACTGTTCTAATCAAACTAAGTACTCGCTATGCTTTTGTCTTCAGAGGACACTTCCTGAACTGGAATTGTATAAAGCTTCTTGTATATCCAAATAAATCTTCCTCTTTTAATCTACCCATTTTTCTTAACTTTTTAGAAGACTTGGTTTTTTATTGAAATACTTTTTACTATCTTCACTCTTCTGTCTCTACCAGCATTTTGAAGACTCCAATCTCTTCCATTTTGAAAAGGATTTTATCAAGTTTTTCAATCTTATACCTTTTTCTTGCCATGAACCTAGTCAAAGTTTTCTTTTTCCACCAAGATTATAGAAAAAATAGCCACATAATGCAACCAACTCTCATCTAACTTCTGAATCTGTTTCTGCCAAAGTGATTAAGATTGCTTTTATTTATATAATGGGAATAATTTTGAAATATAAAAGTATTATATTTTCATTTCAGATATTCTCTGATTTCTAGCTGTTCCAGAGCTTCTCCATTCACCATTCATTGTTTTATGGGGGCAGAGAGGATCTAGGTAAGAAAGAAACATTTCTCAGTTTTAAATTTCAAGCCAGACTTCCTTGAATCCATAGGAAGATAAAGGTTTAGGAGACAGATGATTGTATGGATACATTAAAACAATTTTATACATTACAGGAGCTTAGAGAGCTGGTACAATAATAGACAGAAAATGAATGATGTAAGGAAACCCCCAACACACAGATGAGGAGAGAGCACTTCTAGGGCCCGGAGCAGGAACGAAGAAAGAGAAAGTAATGGCAGAATATTATACACAAATACGCTTGTCATATCGAGCTCTGGGTCAAGTAGTACAGGTGGGCAATGCGGTAGCACCACTCAGATAGCTTTGGGAGGACTAAAGAAGCACAAGAGCATGCCTCCCTCTTTCCCAGAATCCTCAGAGAAGATTCAGTGGGCAGCATGATGGGGTGTGGCGGTAGGAGGGTGGTGTTGGAAAGGAGGATTGAGGGAATGATGGGCCAGGGGTGGAACTGGAAGGAGGAGACCACGGATTGTGGGAACATTGAGACTAGAAAAAGCAGCAACGTCTTCTGTTCTCAGTCATTAATAACATGGTGCCTGGAAAGACCACACAAGACCAGCCAGCTACCTCTGCCAGCCTGAGCAGAGTGAGGGTCGTTCCACGGAGCCCAGAATGGACCAGCCCAAAGCTTGGGAACCAAAACATTCCTGTCTTCCCATGTTCACTTTATATGAAGTTGGTTGATAGCAGGCAAGAATCTTTACGCTTCCTTTGTACTTCTTCCTATTTACTGTTTACAGCACTTATGGAGGAGTACTGAAATCCCTAACCAAACTTTGAGATTTGTCTCTGTTTTTATATGTTGTGTTTCATGTGCTTTCAGTTGTCTTATTAGTTGAAAAGTTGTTTAGAGTTGTTATGTCCTTTTGGCAAATTTACAGCTTAATCATTTTGTTAAAAAATTGTCTTGCTTCATTAATTTTTGCTCTGAAATCCAATTTGCTTCATAGAACACAGCTACCCATATTTCAAGTAGTATTAGCAGAATATATATATATATATATATATATATATATATATATATATATCCATATATCTTCCCCTTAGTGTCAGCCTCTTTGCACACTTACACTTAGAGGATTTGTTATACACATAATTGAGTCTCACTTTTGTTGCCATCATAACAATCTTTCCATTTGGTTGGAATCTTTAGACCTTATACAGGTTAAGTGTACCATTATACTGTTTGTTTAAAATGTGTGTCATCTGCTTCTTTTATTTTTATGTCATTATGGTAAAAACATTTAGCATGAACTTTCCTCTCTTAACAGAGTTTTGTTTTGAGAGTACCATATTATTAACTGTAAGCAGTGTTGGACAGTAGATCTCTAGAGCTTATTCACTTTGCAGTACTAAAACTTCATTTCTGTTGTTCAGAAACTTTCCATTTTCCCCCTGACCTTAGTCTTTGGTGACCATCGTCCTACTTCTACTTCTGTTCGTTCAACTATTACAAAAGTTTCACGTAAGTGGAATCACCAGATATTTGTCCTTCTGTGCCTGGCTTATTTCACTTAGCCTAATGTCCTTGAAGATCATCCCTGTTGATGCAAATTGTAAAGTTCCTTTCCTTTTCAAAATGGCATAATATTCTATTGTCAGTGTGTATTACATTTTTTTCAGCTGTTTGTCCACTTGTGAACACTTAGGATTACTGTGAATTGTGCTGCTGTGAACACAGAATTATTAATGTCTTCTGAAGATCTTGATTTCAGTCCTTTTAAATAAATACACAGAAATGGGATTGCTTCATCATATGGTAGTTAGATTTTTATTTTTAAAAGAAACTACTGTATAGTATTTCCCATAATGATTGCACCATTTTGCATTCATGACTCACAGTGTATAACAGTTCAAATTTTGTACAGATTTTCCAATATATTTACATTTTTTGATAATTTTTATCCTGGCTGGTGAGATTATATCCATTTGTGATTTTGATTTATATTTCTTTGGTGGTGAGAGACACTGAGTATCTCTTCAAATACTTATTTGCATTTTGCCTTTGGAGAAATGTCTATTTAGGGACTTCATTTTTCCAATGGCATGTTAGTTGCTTTTGTTATTGAGATGTAGTTCTTTTATATTTTGGAAATTAATTCATAATAAAATGCATGTGTTGTAAATATTTTCTTCCACTCCATAAATTGCTTTCCTATTTTGTTTTCTGTGTCTCTGCTGACACTTTTTAGTTTGATATTGTACCACTTGCCCATTCTCACTTTTGGTTTTTAATCATGAGTTCACTCTTAGTACCAATGCCACAAAATTTTTTCCACCTTTATCTTCTAGGATTTATATAGTTTCAAGTCTTATGCTCAAATTTTTAATCTATTTTGAGTTAATTCTGTGTATGATGTGATATAAGTTCCATCCAGTCTTTATTTATCATTTTTTTCTTTTTGTGCCTTATTTCAGATAGACTGAATTTTTACGAGTCATTTTATCTTCTTTGTTTGCTGAGAAGTTATTACTCTGTATTTTTGGTTAGACAGTTGCATTAGTGTTCGTAGCATGTTTAATTTATCACAGGATACTTTCAAGGAGCAGCATATAACTCTACCTCTTTACAAAGAAGAACTTTATTTTTTCTTGATGGGATCATTTATTTTAGGGGGTTTTATGTTTCACTGTTGGTTGTATATTTTAGATACTAATCCTTTGTATGGAGGGGGTTTTATGCTTTTCTGTTCAGTGTATATTCTGACATCAATCCTTTGTCTGAAGGACTGGTAAATATCTTTTCCTACTCTGTGGGTTGTCTCTTCATCTTGCTGCCTGTTTCTTTTGCTGTGCAAAAGCTTTTTAATTTAATGTCGTCCCATTTGTTGGTTCTTGCTTTTTGATTTTGAGATAAGATTCTCTAAATTGCTAAGTTGCCCAGATTGGTCTCAGTCTTGCAGTCCTTCTGCCTCAACTTCTCAGAGTGCTGGTATTACAGGCCCGCATCACTTGGCCTGGCTATAAAAAATTATATTTAAGCACTGACCATTTTTAGCTCTTACCATTCTTTTCTAGAGATTCAGATTATTGTTTTCTTTCTCTTTACTGGTCTTCATTTGTTATTTTTCATAGCATGTGTTTGTCATGAATTTTTTTTAGTTTTGTGTATCAGGAATTTTTGATGTGTTTCATTTTGACATTTTTTTATTAGTATAGAATTTTGACAGTTTTTCCTTTCAGTCCTTTGCAAACATTTTACTGTCTTCTGAATTACATTGATTGACAGGATATCGTTAGCCAAATATTTAACCATAGCATCTACATGTTATGGCTTATTTTGTATGTTGAAATACTATTTTCCTATTTGGTTGTATCTCTCTACAAGTATGCCTTTCTTCTGGATTAAGTCCTTTCCTAATATTTCATCAAATGCATCATATTTTCAAAAGCCAGAATGTAAAGAACTAAAGAAATAAATAAATCGATGGTGTTTATGTGATGCCTTGGAAGAACGAGTATGAGTAAAATTGTAGAGATGAATTCTGTATGTGCATCGATCGCTGAATTTTGAAAGACAAGACCCATGTATTTGGAGTACAGTATAGGCAACAGTCTAAGCATGATTAGGCTACCTCAGGGGTCTAAGTGCTACCCAATGAGTGGAGCCCTGAAGTAAGTGCCATGTGTAGGCCAGTGGGAAAGCTGGGTGCCTCCAGACTAGTGTCTGGAGACTGTGTTCTAAGGAAGAGAAACTAGAACTGAGATAAAGCTTTGCCTTGTTCACAATGTTTCCGAGAAAGAACAGCAGTCTTTGGTGTTAAATCCTGCATGCCATGTTACATGTATGTTGAAAGGCCTACCTAGAATGAAGAGGTATATAAAATGTATCTGTCTCATTATATAAGCTCTACAGAGGGCCAGATACATTCTATTACTGTGATTATTACTAATCTATTACTTATGTACTGAGGAGTTAAATTGATTTGTGCAGTCTGATGTCTGTCTGATAAGGGATATGCTAAAAAAACAGATCAAATTTCTATTTTTAAATGATTGGAACTACATCGTTCTCTTATTCAACCAATTTCTAGAATTGTTAGAAAAGTTATTTTTGAAAATGTGTTTGTGACCTCAATTAAAACCATTAAGGTTGGATTGGGGGTATAGCTCAGTGGTGCAGGGCTTGCCTAGCATGCACAAGGCCCAGGGTTCCAACTCCAGCACCACCACCACTGAAACAACAGCAACACAAGCAAAGAAATAAAAACGCAAGAAGGTTAATGAGTAACACAACAGAATTTCTGGGACCACCTGGAAAGTGAAAAGCACACAGACTCGAATCTAGGGTGTTTATAGTCATGCCATGGATAGAGGGTATGAAAAAAAAAAAAAAACAAGCACCAAGAATGAAGTTTCAGATTTAGTCCCAAATCTAGACACACTGGAGCAAAATTTTAGTTAGCATAGTACACATAGAAAAGCTTCTATTTTATCAAAGAAAAAATAATTTTCTATAAGATTTTCTATAAGAGGAATGATAATTAATTGGACATCTGATTGATGTCATACTTCTCATCAGCATCACTAGTTCTGAATATAAGGAGCCAATATCTTTTGATATAATGTCTAATGTTTATTACACACTGGTGTAGGCATTATTTTCAAATATCACAGGTAGTTTTACTACTTCCATTTTGCAGACAAGCAACTGAATCCCAAAGAAACTCAAGACCCCATAGCTAGCAAGACATGCCACTGAAGTGTTGCACGTGTCCCGTGCAAAGGGTGGGTCTTGAGCTTAGATGCGGCTGATGACTGTCAACATCTCTTTCTGCCCTACTGATCCTTATTTACATAATTCTGCTCTAGTTAAGGCAATGTGGCAGGTGCTGTAGAGAATTCAAAATTGAAGCAGACACTAATCTGAACTCAAGAAATTAAAAACACAGGTCCGGTTGAAATTTGGTATTTATTATGAGTTACACTAAGAAGGCTTTAAAGGAAGAAATGAGTTATAATATCATCTCATCTCACTTATACGTGGAACCTGAAAAAGTTGATCTCATGGAAGTTGAGAAAAGAATAGTGGTTACCAGAGGCTGGGAGAGGAAGGGAAGGAAGGACAGGGAGAGAGTTCTTAGTGGGCACTAATGGGTTCATGTCACAGCGGGAGGGGTAAGATCTGGCATGCTGCAACATAATGGGACCATATAATCAACAAAAATGCATCGCATATTTTGAAAGAAAAGAGAAGATTTTTTTCTTTTATTCACTGTAAAGAAATATTTAAGGTGATGGATACATCAGTTATCCTTAGTTGGCCATGACTTGAGGTGTATGAATGAAAACGTGACATCATTGTACTTCATGAACAAGCATGTGTCAGCCAAAATGGCAAAATTAATAAAAAGAATTTTATGAAAACATCAGTTATGTATTTATTTTTCCCTTCTATTTCTGGGGAACGTATTGACTGTTTTTCAGAAGGATCTGCTTCGTCATGATGACTTTGCCTGAACAGAAACAACAATGCCAACAGAGTTGTCCAGCGAACCTGAGGCTGTGTCGCAAGTCGTCGAGCTGGTGGGGGAAGAGCTGAGATTTGGAGAAGGCGATCCGGAGGCGGTTCCCATGATGCTCTACATGGAACGCGGAAGTACGCAACACAGCTCCCCTGTTGGGCTGCTGCGTTTTGATCAATGCACAATACTTGTTTCTTTTTCATTTACTGTTATTACCACTTGCTAGTATGCAGATAACTTCCAGTTGTTTTGCTGAGAGTTTGCTGAGATTAGAGGCTTGTAACCTGGCTTGGCATAGGAGCTGAGACAAAATAAGATCAAGGCATTATTTGCATCAGGTTGAACCACATAAAATTGCCAGTGAAAACGGGCCCAGTTTCACATCTTTCTGTGATTTGATTTGCGTTACTAGTGCTAGTTTCTGAGCTGTGCAACACACTCCACCAAAATCCAGTGGCTTCAGCAACAGCCCGTTTACCGCGGCTGGGGAGTCGGCTGACTGGGATCTGTTGTGCAGGTTAGGGTTATTCTGCTCCGCCACAGAGGCTGAGGTCCTGGGCTTGGGTCTGTCCTCTAGGAGCGTGGCTGGAATGAAGCACACCGGATGATTTGTCTGTATCACAGCCAGTGCTGGCTGGGGGCTGGACACTCAGCAGCGGCTGTCAAACAGCACAGTGTGTGTTTCTCACAACACGACCTGATGTCTCAGACTTATTTTCACTGTCTTCTACCTGTCAAAGCCAGTTTACAAGGTCAGACCAGACCCTGAGGGTCCAGGTGGGAGGCAGTTCTACAGTTTGTTGTGTGTAGGCCTACCCATCCATACAGTGAAGAGAGATTTGGGAATAGTCATTCCCGACCCTACACACGAGTTCATCGGTGAATATAAAGGGCGGTTCTACTCAAACACAGACACGGTGTGATGGCTGGGTAGTACAATTCTGGGTGTTGTTGTTTCTTAGAGCAGCGGCCATCAACCTTTTTGGTTCCAGAAACTGGAGCTCTGCTGGAGGTGGAGCTCTGGTGGCAATGTGAGTGATGGGAGCAGCTGTAAATACAGATGAGACTTCACTTGCTCATGCACTACTCAGCTTCTGCTGTGTGACCCAGCCCCTTCAGGCCACGAGCCAGGGGGACCCCAGCTTAGAGTGTGCCGATGAAAGCGTAACGTTCAAGAGAATGTTGTGACCTGGACATGTCCCCAGACACTGACTCATAATCTAGCAGGAGTAATTCGTGCCCAAATAGCCATACTGAGAGTAATTTGCCATACGGAGATGAGAACTGAGGGGGGCAGTACTAGCCACAGTCAGGAGGGACGGAAGGAATTAGACATGGCTCCATGAAGGATGGCACTTCCAGGCTCTGTCGGTAGTTACAGGATAAGATGTGGGCACATTGGGATGAGGAAGGGCAGAGGCATTCACAGCCAAGGGGAAAGAATGAACATAGGCACAGGGGTAGCAACGGCCTTGGTCTCTGCCTGGTTTATGTGATAGGAACAGGAGAGAGTTGAAAAGAGTCCAGGGAGTTGCAGCAAATTATGGGAGGCCTGGAGTGCCACACTTAGGAGTGTGGGCTTTGTCCACAAGTGAAAACCATCCGTAAGAACTAACAGGACCGAGCAGTCTTTACACAGGTGGGCGTCTCACCTGTGTCTGCTACTTTCTATCCATCCCTCTGCCCTCTTGACCATTCACACAGACTGTCTTCCCAGCTTCCTACCTTTAGTGTCATTATCTTTGTGTTTCTTAATTCCTAGGCTGCTGTGTTAGCAAAAAATGAGAGAGCCACTCTCCTTGTGCCGTACATGGACAGAGCAGAATGTTATTTAGTTATTAAAACGATTCCCCCATGTCATTTATGGACACGAGGTAATGTCCATGGGAATGAATTAGCAAAAGCAGAAGTCAATTAAAAATAAAATTTGAAAGCATCATAAAATTCTGAACAGAGGAGAAAAGATTTCCAAGTGTTAATATTGAGAGTAGTATTAGCAGTCTCTTTGTTTTCTTTTTTATATTCAATTTGACAAATTAGAATGTGTTTGTCGTAGTAAGAAATGTTATTTTGATTGTGTTAATGATAGCAGGAAGGTCTTTGGTTAACAACCAAAGAAATTCTATCTGAAAACCGAAATTCTCAAAGACTTGTAAACATGAAGGGATCTGGTATCTAGACAGGAGCTGCTGCTGTTGCGTTCTGAGCACTGGGGTGTTTGGTCTGATGCAAACTGAGAGGAGAGGAAAGAGCTTTGACGATTTTCACCATGAGGCTGCGTCTATGAATTTCTAAATAAGGACTTGGACAGAAGAAGGTGATGGGAAGAGGCTGCTCATCAGCACTGCACACCCTGAGGTGGCATGGGGTCAGGAGGACACAGCCACCATGGCTTGGTAAAAATGTCACCGTGTTGAATAGGAATATAGGAGTTTCCCCAACTAGCCAGCCTCACATTGGTCCTGTGCTAATTATAACTTTATGTTTCAGGAATTTTTCATTTGCTCTTTTCCAGTCTTGCATATTTTACAGCTATAGGAATATGATTATGTTTAAACAGATTGAGGAGGATTTAAAGTTCACCCAGGAAAGGAGAAAAACTGGTGTATGATTATATTATTTTGAATCACTGTATCAAGGCAAATAGATTCATGAATTTCTTGATTTGCTCATGAATTTTCAACATTGTAGATCTGAAATTTTGTCTATGTCTTTGACATAAGAAATATTCTCTGTCTCCTCTAGATTCACTTTTTTAAAAAAACAAGGCCATTTTTTTTTTGTCTTTCTACCATGCAAAGAAGCATGGACTCTTTAAGATTTACTATAATAATTGTCATTGAAATTTTTCAAACTCTCCAAACCAAGACACTTTAACATTTCCCTTCCTTCCTTCCTTCCTTTCTTTCTTTCTTTCTTTCTTTCTTTCTTTCTTTCTTTCTTTCCTTTTTTATTGTACTAGAAATTGAACCCAAACCCCTCACACTAAGCTGCTTCTCCACATCCCTAGACCTTTCGTAAATTTTTCAGATTTGAAATCAGTTCTCACTAAGACTGAGTTGCCCAGGCTGGGCTCAAACCTGAGATTTTCTTGCCTCCCACTCCCAGTGCCCTGCTTAGGAGCCTTCTAATGACAAATTTAGAGCTTTCCTAGGAACGAGGAAGAAGAAATGTGCAGGGCACTGATAAAAATTCTAGAGAACTCAATCTTCTTCCTGTTTCCTTTTAAGAGCTATGTCCATTCTTAAGATGTTAGGATAATGATAATACAAGCCAGATTATTTCTTTTTAATTAACAAATGAGGTTGAGGCCAGCATAATGAAAGGACTGGCCTTGGTAGTTTCCTTTCTTCAGTGTCCACTGCTTCAGCTGTGCCTACATTGGCATGGTTTCTCATTCTGGCCAATGCTGGGAAATAACATTTCCATTTGGCATGTCTGATACATTTTTAACAGACCTGAAAAATAGAAATAATAGCTAATAGTTATTGAAAAATTAATACATGGCTCTCCTGGGATTAAATTATTTTACTTAATGGTCATACTAATCAACTGAGAACTATTATAATATCTACCCAATAAGAGCACATGATTTTTCCTAAGGTCAGTACCAGACAGAACTGTGGTTAGCCACAATTTATTTGATTTCAGGATCTATACTATCATTCTGGGTTTCGTGTCACCTTTTAATTCACATATGCAAAGCAGACCTTACCAGGCTGAGACATCTTTGAAGGACAGACAGTCCGTAATCTTAACAAATAAATTTATTTGAGGTCTTCATTTGTTACTAGAAGAAGGAAGGGCTGATAATATTATTCAGATAAACTTTGGCTATGTGTTTGTCTGAAGAGCACAAGAACCTCAAGTTATCTGTGCTAAATATCCAAAAGTGTTCACTGGGCACTTATCTCCTTTCTGTTGAATTTAAAAAGAAACACATGAGTCACTATGTTTAAACTGCCATCTGCCACCATGAGCGAATTCTTGAGGAAATTGCCTTGGAACTAAAGCGCAGCGCGTGTTTGATCTTTATGTGTCCCATATTTTCTCAATTTGGAAACTTTGAAGGAAAGAGGTAAAAAGGGTTCCAGAAGAAAACAGAGAAGCAAAAACAACAAAAAACTATCTAAAAAAATTAAAGACATTAAAAAAATAAGTGCTTCATGGTCCCTTGTACTAGTGAAGGAGGAGGAAGAGAATTTGAAACGGCCAAATAGATAAGACCTGATGCAAAATAAGCTGTATCACAGTGAACAGAACCAAACAGTGAGGAAAATCTTGCCCATGTGTTTTTTATTGAAACTGGTCATTTTGAAAGAGAAGAATAGCTCAAATGTATGTGTCCTGGGCTGAATTATAACCCTCTCACGATGTCGAGGTCCTGATCTTGAGAACCCGAGGGTATGCTACCTCACAGGGCAAGAGAAACTTGGCGTAGGTCATGTGGTTAAGGGTCTCGGGATAGGGCCGTTGTGCTGCATTATTGAAGTGGTCTGATGGGATCGTGAGGGAACAGGAAGCAAGAAGTTGGGGGAGAAGATGTTGCAGCAGAAGTAGAGTGATGCGCACTGGATATGGAAGAAGGGCCTCACGTCAAGAAAGGCAAGTGGCCTCTGGGAGCTGGAAAAGGCCAGGAGCTGGGTTCTTTCCAGCAGCCCCAGAAGCCGCGGAGGTAATCACACAGACACGTTGACTTTAGTCTTCCTAGACTCATTTTTGACTTCTGACCTGGAGAGCTCTAAGAAGACAGAGTTGTATTGTCCTGAGCCATTTGGCTTGTGACAAATTGCTACAGTTCAGAGAATCCTAAGGATTCACAATGGAAAGAAAAAAATACATGAGCTCCTTCAGCCATTTTGCCCATCATCTTGATTCCTTGAAACAACTTCCCCTCCCTCCCTCCCTGAGGGTTTCTCTCCCCGTTCTGCTCCTGCTGGTCCTCATTCCCTGAAGGACACCAGTCTTGGGATTATTCCTTCCATTCCCTCCACCCAGCCCCACACTTCCTGCCAGGCCAACACTGGTAACCTTCCATTCCACAGCCCTTGTTGGGTACGTGTCATCTACAAATAAAGAGGTCTGACTAGTCACAGTGGTATCCAAGACACTCTATTCCCGCTTTTATTTTTTCATCTTCATCCTCTCTGACCCAACACGACTGCCCTACATCCGTGCCTACAGTCATAAGACATCCCCCCCCACCCCTTGGCCTACATTTCTCCCACTCATCTCAATTCATCACCCATCATGCACCAAACAATCACTCCTCTTTTCTTAAGAGCTTTTCCTGGCCACTGCAGAGGTCTGGCTTCTGGTACTTATCTCTGGGTATTTAATCTGTTGACATTGTCTCTATCCTTTAAGGCCTATCCCAGATGATCTGTCCTCCCCAAACTTACCCAACTCGCTCAACAGAAACTGTTATCACCCTAGTGTTCACTTGCAACACTTTTGATTCTAACTGTGTTAGAACACTTCTCAGAATCTGTCTTATATCAAATTCCTCCTATGCATAAATACTTCTCTTGTATAAGCAATTAAAGAAAGTGTCTTGTACATCACACTCAAGTTCTCCAGAAACTTGGGTATATGATGTCTTATCAATTTTTGATGACTTAAACCACCTAATTTCGTTAAGTTATGGGAGGATGGCAATCTATTTGCTACCTTTCCTCTTTCAACTTGAGTTGATTTGCACAAGTCAAGCCAAGTACTGCTGAGCATCATGGGATTTGAGTGCGTAAGGGCTTGGGTGCCAACAGAGTGGGGACGTGCTATGGTTTGGATCTGGAATGTCCCCCAAAAGTCCTATGTATGGGGCATAGTGGGATAACTGTGCTTTGAGAGGTAGGGCCCGGCAGGAAGGGGCAGATGCTTGAGGTTTGACTTGGAGAGATGGTGTCAACTTGTTGAGATTAGAGGTTGCCCAGGGCAGAGCTTTCAGGTGTGCGTTGTTGACTCGTGGTCCAGGAGGAGATTGAGGGACACCCACTCTAGGGTAGTAGGGGGACAACTGGCAGCTTGAAGTAGTTAGAGGAAGGAAGAAGAAATGTTGGTACAGCTTCTCCCTGGGAAAACTAGCCTTGTCCGAGTCTCCAGACATCAGCCTGGTGTCAGCTTCACTTGGCTTTCTGTCTGCAATGTGATGGGCAGCTCTCTAGCCTCTGCCACGCGCTTCCGCTGTTTCTGGCTGCCCACAAACTGGCTGCCCATGTACGGACTGTGTGGGGCCTTCTCAAACTGTGAGCTCAGTAAATCTTCCCTTCCTTATATTTTGGATGTTGGTTGGTTTTGTCTTAGCAATAATTAGGTAACCAAGATAGGATGTGAAGAGGCTTCAGGACAACAGCATCGGCAAAGCCTGGTGAAAAGTATGTGTATTTGTCCTTCATTTCCCAAAGACAAGGGGAGTGGTTAATCAGAAGGTATCTGTGAGGAGAAGAGCCCAAGAACAGGCTCCTTTCCAGATGCTGGCAATTGTGTGCTGCAGCATCGTTAATACCAGGTGTGGAGCCCATCTACTTTGTACTAGTTACACAATTACTCACACAAAATGATCCACCCACCAGACTCTCAAGCTCCAGTAATCTGGAGGGGGAAAGGGAAAAATGCCCTGGATGGAGAGAGAAGGTGAGAGGGAGGGAGGAAAGGAAGGGAAAGAGAGGGAGAGAGAGAGAGAGAGAGAGAGAGAGAGAGAGAGAGAGAGAGAGAGAGAGAGAGAGAGAGAGAGAATTGAGAGGACATACAAGCAAAACAGATTTTGGAGCAGACAAATACTTGATCAATAATAGGTCTCCCTTCCCTATTCCTTCCTTTTGTAATGGGAATGTTTACCTTGTGCCTTGGGCATTGGAAGTGTTAACCTTTCTTTTTATGTTATGCTATTTATTTATTTGTTTATTTATTTTTGAGACAGGGTCTCGCTCTGTACCCCAGGCTGGTCCTGAACTCACTATGGAGTGCAGATTTTAGAATCTGGCAACTTATATCATTACGGACCCCAGGCTAGCCTTGGACTCATGGCAATTCGCCTGTCTCAGCCTCCTGAGTGCTGGGATTACAGGCGTGTGCCACCACGCTTGGCTTATGTGGTGCTGGGAAATCGAACTCAGATTTTTAGCGCGTGCTAGGCAAGTGCTTTAACCTCTCAGCCATTCATCCAGCCCCTCTTTTTTATTTTTATAAGGACTCAGAGCGGAGGGTTTCAGTCTTGAGTCTCAGAGGCTTTGGACTTGGACTTTTCAGCAGTGTTGGAATTACTGAGACTTTAGTGATTCTTAGAGATGAACTAAATACATTTGGTGTAACAAAAATGGTCATAAGCCTTCCATGGGCCAGAGCCTCGATATTACAATTTAGACCTAAAATGTCCTCCAAGAGTCTCACATTTAGAGGTGGAGCCTGGTTATGAGGGATGGCCACTGAAGTTGCGTCTTTTTCCCTGATGCTTCCTCTCCCTCTCTCTCTGCTTTCTGACTGCCACACTGTGAACAGTTCTCCTCTGCCATGTCATTCTGCCATATTGTTTCCACTGACCATGGACTGAATCCACTGAAATTGTAAACCAAAAAACCTCCTCTTCCTTTAAATTTTGAGTGTTGTTGATAAAAGAAAGAGACACATCTCAATACGTATTTTTTAAAATTTCTGACTACCAAGATTGAAGAGATAATGATATAAGCTGCCAGACAAAAAGAACTTTAAAAGGAAATTACAAACTGGAGTCAAATTTTCATCGCCAACACTGCAAGCTGGAAAACAAAAGAATGTTTGTATAGAATTCTAGCATACGATTGAACTGTAGAAATACTATACTGCCAGAGGTCTATAACCAGCCAAGATGTCGTTTCCCACCAGGCAGATGTAAGACATCATTGAATAGCAGGAATTCAGGAAGCACATCAGTCACTTCAGGAAAAATCCTGGAAAGAATTTCAACCAGCCTGGCCTGGTAACACAAACCTGCAATTCCAGCACTTGGGGAGGATGAGGCAGGATGATCGCAAGTTCAAGCCCAGCTTGGACAAATTAGAGACTTAGTGACACCGGTCTCAAAAGTCAAAAACAAAAAAGTTGTTTGGGAATGTAGTTTGGTATGAAGGCCTGTGTGGATGTGCTTTCAGTGCCAAAAAAGAAAGAAATTTACCTAAATACTAAACGAAGTATGTCTACTCAATGATAAAGTATATACAGTGCACATGCTGAGTAAGAGCTCTATCTTATTTACCTTTTTTATCACTATAACTCGATATCCAACATGTATAATTTTAGGGGAGGAGACGTTTATTTTATCTCACACTTTCAGAAGGTCACAATTCACTCAGCAACTGAAGTACAAGGCAGAAGCAGAGGTGGAGGCAGCTCCTCACAGCACTGCAAACAGGAAGCCAAGTCTCATTAAGCCAAGACGCCCCAAAGGAAGGCAGGAAGCAGCATATATATATTTCCAGGTCCTATCCCAGTGGTCCACACCTGGGTCCAGCCTCAGTGTTCCCCACCTGCCAGGTGCAGAAGGTGTGCTTAGCCCCCACCACATGCCTGTAATCCAGCCCACATGCCTGTCCTTCACCACACACCCATAGCCCACTGCTCCAGACCAGGCCTCAATTTCCCAACAGCACACAGTTCTATCGACAATCCGTAACATCCAAATATATGAGACTTTTGGAGGACATTCCCGATCCAAACCATAATAGGCTCTTCAACTATAGGTCGAATGTCTCTTGTCTGAAATACTTGAGACTAGCCGTATTGCAGATTTTAGATTCTGGAATAGTTGCCTATTGTAATGAGAGTTCTTGGCAAAGGATGCCATCTAAGTGCAAAATTCATTTATGTTTCCTGCATACTTTACACACATAGATTAAAAGTAATTTCATACAATGTTTTAGTTTATTTGTGTTTTGACTGTGACCCATCACATGAGGTCAGATGTAAATTTTTTACTTCTGGTGTCATACCAGCATTTGAAATGTTTGAAATTTTGGAACATTTTGGATTTTTATTTTAGGGTAAAAATCAGGGAATTTCAATGTTACTTAAACAAATTGGTCTCAATTGGCTTCAACTAAGATTCACCTGGCATATTTTTAAATGATCTAATGCCTCATCATAGACTAATTAAATTATAAAACACAGAAACAAGAATCAGTGTCCTGTTAAATCTCCAGTGTGTCCCACAAAAGGCCAAGGATGCAGACTACAATTTACAAGGTTCCAAGATGTATAACAATACAAAAATCTCCCTCCATTTGTTTTTATAATGTCAACAAAGTTGAAAGGACACTGTTATTAGTAATTAATAATTACTAAGAAAAAAACTAAAAATTATAGACATTTAAAAAGAGGAATATGTCTAAATAACATAGAATTTAGCAACATAACAAAAGAATATTATCACACATAACATATTTCAAGAATTCAAGCATGACTCAAAATCGGAAAAGTTACCAACATAACTTACTATGTAAGTATTTTAATTATGAAAAATTATGATGAAATAATAGTATTCAGTAGTTATTACTAAAATGATGTAAGTAAAATAAAGAATGAAAATGAATATTATAGTTATAATAGTTTGTTAAAATCAAACAAAATAGATTTTATTGTATATGATAAAATATTAAAATGTCTGTATGTACAATTATGGAGTAGGCAAGCATGTGCATTGCCGCCGTTACTATTAAACACTGTCTCAGAAGTTATAGAGAATGCCAAGCATCAAGAACACAAAATAACTGGTTTGGAATAAAATAACATCAAGTTACCTCCTTTTGCTGTTATGTTTCAAAAACTACAACAACAGACAAATTTAAGTAATGAAAACAACAAGAAAGTAGTAAGACAGTTGCATGGAAAATAGTCAAACATGATTAGTCTTCCTTATGTTAGTAATAAGGACCATGGAATATATATATAAGAAAAATCTCTTTTCCAGTACGAAGAAACACTACAAGATAACTAGAAATAAATTGGATAAAATATTAAAGTTTTTAAATTTTATTAAAAGTTATAAACCAGAATATAGAAAATGGGAATGCAAACACTAAAGGCAGCAGACAAATGACGTATTTGGAGTCATTTCAATGCTGAGGCCTGGTGAGCAGTAATAATATAATAGTCGACAAAGAGCTCATCAACTGATAAGGCAAGCGAGCGAACAGGATATGAGCAAAACGTAGGAACATTTACTTACGTAAAAACAAATTCAGAACTGAAATAGAAAGATGAAAACGGGTAGAAAAATACTAAAAATGAGAAGGAATAGTAATATGAATATATGATAATGAAGTAATATTTTAAATATACATGCTTGTTAAAGATTAAAATGAGAAACAAAATCTTGCTGGAAGAATTGTGAGAAAAGCAGCCTTCTTATATGTGAGTGGGAGAAGCATGTACTACGGTCTTTTGAAAAAGAAATCTAGCAATAAATAAGTAACGATTATATCCAGTTCTTTTGTATTTGCATGTAAATTTTAGATTTGGCTTGACAATTTCTACCAAATTAAAAAAAGTCCTGCCTACAGTTTAAATGAGATTGCCTTGGCTCTGCACACCAGTCTTAATAATTTATATGCTTATAGGCACAAAAAATCCAGGTGAAAACAAATCTATTTATTTCTCCCTTAATTTCTTTCAATTTTTGCTTCATGTCATTTTGAGGCTGTTATTCGAAACACACCTGTTTAGGGTCATTACGTTTCCTTAATAAATCAAAACCTTTTGATTAGTATGAAAAGCTATCATCTCCGACAGTATTCCTTGTGTTAAAGACTTGTGTTAAAGGCAGAGGATTTCCTGCTGGCTGCCAGGGACCCTGAAATGTGCAGCTGGCGGAAGCCAGTCTCTAAGAGAGGAGGATTTTTTGTATCTTAAACAGAGACTTTGGATGGTTAAAAGATAGAGGTATGCATTAAGAGGCTGAGGAAAAGAGGGGAATCAAAACTGAATCTCATGTCTTTTGTTTATAGACATGAAAAAGTGCTGTATGCTCAGATGAAGAATGCCAAATAAATAGCTGCTTAGAGAGTTAAACTGAGAAGACTTGCTAGGGTTTGGGTCTGGAGCGTCCCCTAAAGCCTCATGTATTTTGAACTATGTGCTGTTGGGAAGCGGAGCCTGGCTGGAGGCTTCGGGCTTGACCTGAAAGGACTGCGTCAACTTATGAAGATAGGGGGTGGCCCACGGCAGAGCTCTCAGGTTTGTGTTACTGACTCGTAGGCCAGGAAGTGAGGCAGGGGCACCCACCGGAAGCTTGAACTGAGTACAGGAAGGAATAAGAAACACCTCATTACAGCCTCTTCTGGGAAAGCTCTGACCTTGCCTGGATCTCCAGGCATCGACTCATTCCTCTTTCCCTCAGCTTCCATTTGAAAGGCTGCGAGCAGCTCTCCAGCCCCGGCCATGTCCTTCCACAATCGTTGCTGGCTGCCCATGAGCAGACTCTGAACCTTCCAAAATACCGACTACCCCCTCCCCCCACCCCACCCTTATATTGTGGATGTCAGGTATTCTGCCACAACAATGAGAAGGCAACTAAGACCAGCTTTGTTCTGTACGTGCGGAGTTTTTGATGTCTGTTAAACATACATGTATAAACCTGTCGAGTGGGTTCAGTCAAATCAGCAGATTCCACGTGACCACAGAAGAAATAAGAGAAAGGGAAAGAGGACGAGAGGAAGAATGGGAAGTAAAGGAGAGAGAGAGAGTGGAAAGTGCCGGAGGGGAAACCTCTGGGGTCCTAGGGACAGAATGATTGAAGTCCGATTTTTGGCAGTTACGAGAAGATTGACAGCCTCTATGGAGGAAAAGGGGTGTGTGCAGTTAGCTTAACAAGACATTGGTATTTCCTAGAACCGAGGCATGGAATCACGACAGGCACGAAGAGACCATGCTGTAAAGGTGCTGAATCCTCAGCAGCCACTTAAGAAAGCAAAAGGCTAAGCACAGGCTTCTCTTCCTACCCACACTCTGGGCACGATAGCGCCATGGAAACCTGGGGCTAGGGGCCTTGCGGAGGGACTGAAAGGCCCCAACTACGCGGAGATTCTAAGACAGAAACTTACTTGCAAGAGAATTCTTCTCCTTTGGCCACAGAACAGTTTTTGAGATTAAAAAATAAAAGTTCACAACACAATTTTCAAAAATCGATTTATTTGGTTCAGTTTAATGGATTGGCGGAACTTTAACAAAGATAGCAGAGAATCTTGGACTCTGTGGGTAGGATCCTTGTTTTTAAATCTTCTCACAGTGTGAGATTCAAAGGCCAAAAACTATTTATTTTTTTCTTTCTGGTGTAAGTCAGTGAGTCAAACACAGATGCAGGCGCACACACTTCCTGAAGATACATATTTGTTTTTTGGAGACAGGCTCTCACTCTTTAGCCCAGGCTGGTCCTGAACTCACTATGGAGCCCAAGCTGGCCTTTGACTCACAGCAATCCTCCTGCCTCAGCCTCCTGAGTGCCGGGATTACAGTGTGTGCTCAGTTTATGTGGTGGTGGGGAATCGAACTCAGGGTACTTAGCGCTTGACTTAGCACTTGCTACACAAGCTCTTTACCCGCTGAGCGATTCCTCCAGCACACATATTAATTTCGTTCTATGTATTTATGAAGAAACACTTTTCCTACATGGGGCAGAACCCATGCCGACCCCTGCCTATGAAAGCACAGCCTTTTTAGAATGAGCAGAGATGTTAATTGTATCCATTTGATTATTGTTTTGTTTTACCCTCTGGTTTCTATGCTGTGGTCAGGGATAAATTTGAAAAAGAAGCATATGCCCATTTCAAATCTATCTAGCAAAGACCTTGTCAAAACTCTGAAGTCAACAGAGTTGATTTCACTTTAAGTCCCCACTTTATTTTAGGTCAAGTACTATTTTTAGACAAGGTAGATCCTCTGTAAGCAGAAGGGGGAGAATACAGCCTTATGAGCTCTGTAAGTCCAGTGTCTCCAGGGGCAGGTTACGGGGCAGAATTCTGGTCTCTGGGTACTTGTGTTTGTGTCTGATTTACTACCTTTCAAAGGGTTCACTGGAAAAATAAGTTAAATACCATTCTGCACTTTGTCTTCTTGTTTTAAAGCCACAGAATTTTAGAAACCTAAGAATTCCTAAGTCTCACAGTTGAGTTGACTGGATCTGTATAAGGGTGCTATACATCCCAATTTTCTACTATTTCACTTTTGATGTACTGTTTTTAGCAACGGTAACTTTGCAGCCCAAGTTATAAGGTAAGATCTAAAAAGAAACTAAATCATGTCATTTTTTTACTATAATAAAATAAAACATTTCTAGTTGGGCGTGGTGGCATGGATGCATAATCCTGGCACTCTGGGAGGCTGAGGCAGAAGGATCACAAATTCAAGCCCAGCCCAGGCAATTTAGTGACTTAGCAAGAGCTTGTCTCAAAGTCAATACCAAAAGATTGGCTGGAGATGTAGCTCAGTGCAAAGGCCCTGGGTTCCATCCCTAGTCAAAAAAAAAAAAAAAAAAAAAAAAGACACAAAGGCTTCATCTCCCAACTTTAACAGAAACTCAAGCTGCTACTGTACTGTTCTGGGTTTACTGTGGTGTACCACTAACACTCTGGTGAGTCACCAAGCGTAGGGGTGTGTTTTTATATGCTGAGACAATTAAATGGTCTCCACATCATGCTGCTAACTCAAACCACAAATGCAGGAATAAAGAGCTGCAAACTTTAATGAAACATTAGGATGAGGGCGATACTTGATCCCAACCATCCCGGCCATGTGTGCCCTGACCATTGTGTGCTATCCATCTAATGTAAAGGTTTAATTAACCAAGTTAAGGCAAACTGGATTCTGAGCAGGTTACAGCAGCAGAATGAGTCAACCCACATGTTCCCCATCACCGGGACACACGCATCTAAACAGACTGTCTACAAGGGAAAACTCACAGATGACTGATAAATGAATTTTGGCAGTGCCATATGATTATAATTGGCAATAACTGGGAAAATATTGACATTGGAAAGTTTTGAACTCTCGGGAACAGCAACTCTGAGACTATGTCATGCTCCAGCTAGCAGCGGAGCAGCTCAGAAAGCCTTCTGGATGCGATAGATTTTAAACTGGGACTTTATGGGTGGGAAAAGATGACAAACGAAAGCAAACTCTTTTAGGAATGTGTTCAAAGCAAATGGTTGTGGACATGTGTGGTTTTCTCATTCTTGCTGTTTATTTCTGGTTCTGAGCAGAGATGCATGTGTGCGGGTGTGTGGAGGGTGTGTGTGTGTGTGCACGCATGTGTGTGTCTTGTTTGATGCTGACGAATATTCGTGTACCAAGGAAGGAAAGTAGTTTGTTAACCTGCAGCTTGAAAGCGTGTCTGCCGCAATCCTGCACGAGGACCACGCCATCTGTCTTGATTTGCTCCGAATCAGAACGCCTCACGCTGCAGAAGGCCTTCTTACAGACAGAGCTGGGGGACAGGAAGAAAAGCAGGAGCGGCAGCTTCGGCGTTTGAATTCCGAAGTCATCAGCACCGGAGCAGAGCTCATTCTCAATTGTTCTGGAGACAAGCGGGAGATGACAGGGTGCCCGAAATAGCTTAGCTGCTTACCTAACTATTTGTGCCAGAATCCTGCTGGAGAAGTGCCTGTTTTGTTTCAGTGAAACACTTGTGAAAATTCAGTTATCAGAAGCTCAAGCTGTTGTGGTGGGACCACTGTGTCTGTCTCTTCTGATCGAGTTATCATTTGAGACTGGCAATTCATACACTTATCAGTGAAGGGGGGTACTTTGTCCTTTACATCAGCAAACATTCACAACATGCCAAGATCTGTGCAAGCCACAGAAAAGACAGAAAAGCATAAGAAAAAAGATATCTGAACATGTAAGTTATAGCACAATAAAGTTCATGTAATAAATGAAAACAAAGGGCCTTGCTGATCCCACAGAGATTGTTGAACTTTGTCTAAGTCTCCGGCAAAAGGCTTTCTGAAGGTGTTTTCTAGATGAAAATTTTCAGTTGGAGGCAGGAATGCTTATGCTATTTGCCGTGGTGGTGATTCCATGATTATACACTTATGTTCAAACTTATCAAATTGCATACATTGAGTATGTAAACGTTTTTTTGCACATCAATCACACCTTGACTACGATGATTTACAAAGAAAAAGAATCAAGAGGTGTTCCAACCATATTCCGGATCACATTGATCTGAAAAATGGTGAGATACTCTAGTAAGAGAAAGGCAATTTTTGATTAGCCTGATGAGAGAAAAAAAAAGAGTTGTGGAATTCACTGACAGGGAGAAAGATTTAAGAACAGTGGGAGTGGGCTGCAAGGTGTCTCATAGGTCAAGCTGTGATGTCAGATTACTTTGCTCTGTGGGTATCAGGAAGCCAAGAAATACTTATGAAGATGAAAGAAACATGATTAGATTTATGTTTTAGGAAGTATATTTATAGCGTAATGAAAAATAATTCGAGTGGAGAGATACGGAAGCCACGGGGAGCACGAAAGCTGACATTTAGCAAATGCTAACGATAATAGAGAAACCGCTAAGCTTGAAAAATAGTTGGTGTCGGTATTTACAGAACAGTGGACCGGCAGGAAGAGATATGTTGGGAACCACACTACAGATAACTCACCTAGAGGGGCTGAGCACAAATAAAAGATTTATCCATGCCCATTAACACACGCTTTTGCCTTTATAGCCTTAGTTTCTTGAAAGTCTATATTCTAACTTGAGTTTTAGCATGACTGAGCTCCACTTGCCTGCGTACAATTAAGTCAGAAGAAGAAACAGTCTCCTATAGGTGAAGATGAAGTGATACTCTTCCTGTATGACGAAGGAAATACTTCTCCTCTGAGCCCATTCTCAGTCTCAGGTTCAGCCATTCGAAAGTGGTGATTTCAGAGAGGATCGTGGGTGCATGCGGGAGCAGCTGAGATCCAGCACACAGGAGGAAGATGCAGTAATGGGCCCTGTCTTAATGAGCAACAGTTGCTGCTTTAATAACGCTAATGACTGCCCACATGGAGAAGATGCCGTGGTTGGAGCAGACCGACAGCAGGAGACCCTCAGAGGAAAGGAACCGGCCAGTGGTGTTTGCTTAACCTTGCCAGAGCTGTTCTCAGTTTCATATCAGGAAATGTCCATGCTATCTATTCATCTTTTCAATAGACGTTAGATTTGGAAAAAGCATCATCCCTCCGTAGCGCCCATCACAGTGCTGAGCAATGGCAGGCCTTGAACTTCGACCTGGTTGTGAATCCCATGGCTGACAATAGGTTCTGTCGCCAACGCATTTTGAGTCTCCGCTTCGTCTGCTCAGGGGGCTGTAGCCTGTGTATGTGTATGGAAGGCACTGGACGGGAAGCAGGTCATTAACGCCACCAATTCATGGCGATTCCAGTGCCTGTCTTGGAGTGTTTTAAAGAGTCATTGGGGAAATATTTTTAAGCCCATCACGCGATATATTTAAAAACATAAGTGGATGTTTTCACTCACAAATTAGAGTTTTTGTGCTTAAAAGCACAACTGACGTGATGTCCTCACCTTTGTACTCAGCTCGATGAGTTGAATTAAATTTGAAAAGCACAAAGTTCACTTCAAGGAATCAACATACCTTACTCACAGTATTTTTAGACCTCTTTATGTTATCTCGTGCACACAGCCCTGTTAGGAAACTATCTGAGGAGCATGTTATTAGTGGCATACTTAGTACCAAAGAATGCGCTGCTGAAGGAATTTTAATGGGAATTTGAGCCAAGCGAAGATTGCGACGTTGGCTGTAGGATGGCCAACAGTCTCCAGGGTTAGATGTGCCCCTCTCTGAAGTATTTTCTTTCTTCTGTTACAACCAGTTGGTAATTTACATCTTTACTTCTCCATGTGTGTAGACAACGGCCAAGGTAAGTTAGGATGACCTGGAAAGCTCCATGGCTTAGAACAGCAAATTGTTTATTTCTTGTTCATATTTCATATCCATTTTGTGATAGTATGGTCAGGATGAGGGGACTCAGTTCATCCGTGTCTGTCAGGGACTCAAATTTGTGCTGCAGCCATTAACTTAAACTTATCAGTCACCTGTAAGAATAAATGTCAGAGGGATCTCTCTGCAAAATGGGTGTGTTTTAGCCCAGAAACAACACATACTATTTTATTTTCATCTTAGTGGTCAAAACTAGTCACATGGTTCTCATGTAACTATACTCAGATGTACTTAGATAGATTTTATTCATATCCCCACTGTGTGTTCTTGAGGCCTAAAGACTGGCATATGCAACTTTCCTTTAAGAGCTACTGTTGGGCTACCGGGACTTCTTTGTCCAGTTGCCCTGAGAACAGTGTTTGTCTCAACATGACCCAATCAGCTCTGGGCATCAGAAATGGAAGGAGTGAGAAGACACAAAGCCATCAGAGGTTGTATGGACAAGAATTACCTGATGGCAGAGACAAATATTCAGTAAAATGCATAATTTTGCCCTTTTCTCTTTAAAGACTTGCACCATTTGTGTGATTCATTAGAAACAAAGAATCATGATGGGGCTCTGTCTTTTCAGATGCAAAATTCAGACAGATTTTGAAGTTTCTGAAAAATCAGATTAACACATTGATGTGCAGCTATCAGTATATTTGGAACGAGAACTGGGTGAAGATTGAAGGAAAGAATGCTAATTAAGATGGTCAGAAGTCACAGGACAATCTATGTTAAAAATATAACACACACACACACACACACACACACACACACACACACACACACACAGAAAATGGGTATTCCTGTGATTCTAGAGTCAATGGGCAAAAATTCCCAAAGGCATGTTAGTCAAGCTGACAACACAATGAATCAGACAATGTGTCTGAAGCTGGCTGACCTGAATGTACTTGACTCCCTCAGCTGTAGGATTGGCGGGATGCAGGGAAAGATCTGTGCCACAGACAAGGGCTCAACCCTTGAGGTGACACCCTAATAATATTTCTTACAATTCCCCATCTTTCTGAAGAAGCTGTGAGAGATTCTTCAAGCAAGGACTGTCATGGGATTTCATTATCGATGAGTGCCTCAAACTTCCAGTGTACTACAGAGATTTATGTAGGAACTAATAGAAAATAATGCTGGTGAATTAATTTTTAATCTAAATAAATTATTTATATTTATAGATTTTTATTTCTTTTTAAAAATTTTTCCCTAAGCAGCACTTTTCGATCCTGGGTATCATAAGGACCAAATTCTTGGAGTAAAATGACTTGCAATAATTAATTTATTTCTGTTTAAAATAACTCCATGTTTGTAGATTCTTAAATATAAATCTAATATGTGCAGTCTTTCAAAACCAACATCCTTTCCTGAATTGAAAGTCCATATATGAGGGGTAAATATAGACAAGTTCAAGGTCTGTAAAGTTCATATGAACAGGAGAAAGCAAATAAAAATAGACCATCAGAAGATAAAGCTAAAGGAAAAAATCAGGAGGAAGGAAATATGCTCAGGAAAGTAATTATCATTGTTACACTGAAGGCAATGGCATAGAAAAATAACAAAATTTGACCTATTGATATAAGTATGAAATCATATACAACTGTCATAAAGAAACAACTCTAAGAAGCTTACTGATATGTATGAAAAACTAAGGATGGACTAATTTTGTTCAGATAAATAGGTTAGAATAAGTATTCACTGAATTCACCAAATTAATTTTTAGATGAATGGATTTGAAAAATCTGGTAATAACCTACCTTCCACATATTACAGAAGTAAAACTTTTATTTTGTATCTGATTTGGCTGGATGACTTTCTTTTCCACATGTTAAAATAGTGAAATAAGTTAATACTAATAAGCTATAAAAACCCTCAAAACAAAATAAAATGGAAAACAGATTCCAATATGTAGTTCTTAGGATGGACTTTTAGAACAATAAGGCCTTTAGGTTTGTCTCAATTTTTGAGGTCTCTCAGGTTGATTATGGAGACGAATGATTTCATATTTTATTTTAACTGCTCTATTAAAATGAGTAATATAATTTAGATGAAGAAATTAGTATCTTATAATATTTCATGATCTGTACTTGGTTTTATATTTTGACTTTATGTCATTTTATTCATCCTTAATAACATATATTTCTGAGGATGAGATATAAAAATTGAGCCCTCCTGGGTAGAAGAAGAAAGATAATAACTCTTGAGTGTGTGTCACGAACTCAAGTCCTGCAGCCTAAAAATGATTATATAGCATTATGACATTCAGCCATGAAACATCTCAACTGTAGATGGCCTGACATCTATTATTATCAGAGAGGGTATGAGAAAAGACTACAACTTTCTAGTTTTACATGACACATGGACTAACTCTCCGGGTGGGAATCCTCGCTTCTCTTACGTCTGATTGGATGTCACATAACTCAGTCTCCGTTAGAATCCCCCCTTTCTCTGGTATCCCACTGTTCAGATTGATACCTAACTACCTAACTGTATCACAGGTTATGTACAATGATGTCAATAAAGATATATTTGTATAATCACCTGTTGTTTTAATGTGAAGAAATGAATTCTATGCTGGTATCTGTTTTATTTTTTTAGGAGAGATACAGATTAACTTGGTTGATTCCCATTTCTTTATCCCGTTCATTGAATGTCAGCAGTGTTCATATCCAAGATGGCTGCCAACAGTCAGGGAAGTAACAGTAAACAAAGAGCAGAAGAAGCTTTGAGGGCTTTGGGAGAAGTGAGATCTAACCAACAAGCACTGGGGTATGAAGAGCATGCTTTCAACTAGCAGAGTGAAGGAAACACTGAGAATGTTGGCAAAAACCACATCATTAGTATTTGTATATATTGCTATGATTTGCAAACAAAAATAAAAGTATTAATAAAAATAACACACACACAAAATCTCCACCTGCTCACTAATCTTGTCATGCATATTCTGAGACAGAGGGGAGATATGAGAGAGGTTATCGGAAGGACAAAATAGGTACCGTACCTGTCCTTTAACTTAGGACTTGTTTCCTATTAAAAGTATTCTTAACTCAGAATATGTTTCCCATTAAAAGTACTCTTAACTCAGCCTTAGATCAGGACCTGTTTCCTATTAAAAGTATTATTTCTATCCCTTCACTCACCCAACTGTTATTAGCCTCAAAAACTAGGTACATAAAGCTGGGAGATCTTCCCCATCATGTCTGTAAGAATAAACTAGATGAGAGACAGTAAACCTGTCAGGATCACCACGGAAGGATAGAGGACAAACTCCTAGACCCGTACTCTATTACTCTTTAAAAGCATGATTTGTGAGGTTGTTTGTTCTGTTTGTTTATTTTTTGAGGCAGTCTGGAGCTTAAAAGCAGCCTTTGGAAGAAACAATGACCCTTGAATGGTGCCTACAGATGCCTGGTGTGTCACTAAAACAGGGGAAATCTTGGTGTCTCTGTCTGCGTTTTGTATCTCTTTTCTTTATTACCTACAAACTTTGAGTTGGATCCTTGCTTAGCATTGCTTGGGGGCAAGTTCATCATTTAGGAAGTGTCTGTGATACAAGGTTTACTCATTCTAAATTTACCTCATCTAGCTTGTCCCTCTTCAAGACTGCAAACAGCAAGATAACAGGTTTGTAAGAATATTCCACTGTGAGATTTTCCCAACCTCCTGCTGTGGATACCCTGGGATGGGCACCCAGGAGTCTCTAGTTATGTCCTTAAACCTGTAGTCACTTTGGGATCCAGCAGTCTCTGCAGAACTGAGGTTACCCTCTTCTTCAGCGGAAGCAGTCTTCTCTCAGGAACAAGATTGCCTCTTGGCCAATTAACTCTATTCCTCCTCCAATCTGGTCTCACGAATGTTCTCGCTGTCTTTGTAGGAGGCAGCATGCAACAGATGGAGCCCTGTCACATAGTACTAGGGTTAGGGGCTTCCTTGGCACAGGGAGCGGGCCTAGACATCACCGTCTCTCACGCAGCCTCGCTCTTCTCCACTTCCTCAGCTGTAACACATACTCTGTTTTTACTGTGAAGGTTCAGATGATACTGACCAAATTAACAAGGTGCAGCGTGGGAATACTTAGAATCTGGAACTAAATAGAAAAATCTGAATAAAGAGTCACTCTGTAAGAGACTGATAGGAAGAGAGAATTATCTACAGACAAAAATAAAAGGAAGATTATTAAGAAATGAGAGCTTACATATTGCTTGAGACTGTCTTCATTCATGGATGAAGAACTGATTGGAAAGACTCTGGATATGTTAAGCTAGAATCAGAGGCTTTTCGCAGCAATTTTCTTCTAATATTGCTATAGTTAATTTTTCACAAGACCATAATTAATAGAAGTTACCATCTTAAGTTCCAGCTTCATTATCAGACAGTTCTCTTCCAAAGGCAATGCAATTCAGTCATTCAACAAGCAACGTGGAGTGAATTAGGCACGAGATGAACATTAGGAGTGCAGCAGTGATCAGCATAAACACTGGCCCTCGAGGCTCTGGCCAAATGGAACACAGCATGTTTGACATATGAAGAACAAAGCCCATATGGAGGAGCCACTGTAGTCCAAGGTCAGGAAATCTTCCCCGGGGAAATAATGTTGAGTTCTGAAGGATGTGTAGCACTCAGGAAAATAAAATGTCTTTAGGTAGACAGAGTAACAAATTCAAAGAAAGAGCCTGACATATACAGACCTTGGAACATTCTAAGAACTGAGAGGAAATTGGCCATGAGGAAGCCCAGCAAGGACCAAAAACTATGGAAAGAAAGAAGGGAGGCCTTGGAAGCACAGTGCTCTCGGGGAGCCCTTGGTTCCTGAAGCTACACAGTAGTACAAATACGTTGTCAAAGCAGTGTGTTTGAGAAGAATGTGGAATCCCAGCACTCTGGGTTGCTGCGGCAGGAGGATCACAAGTTTGAGCCCAGCTTAAGCAACTTAGTGACTTAGCAAGACCCTGCCTCAAAACAAATAACTGGGGTGTGGCTCAGTGCAAAGACATTGAGTTCAGTCTTCAGTCCCACAAAAGAAAAAAAGATTCATGTTTACTGCTTAAATTCATTCCTCAGAGAGCTCTCCTCACTTCCATTTCCATATGGCTGTCCTTCCTGCCCCAAATCTAGAGATACCAGACCGAGCGGATCTCAAAGACTCAGTATTTCCCTAGCAGCCATCACAGGGTTTTAAGCAGCGGCAGGAAAGAATCACATTTTCTCTTTAGTATCACATTAGCTTCTCTGTAGAGGGCACATTGGAGGATCCGTACGACGGTGGCCGTGCTGTGTGCAACAGGCAATAATGATGTAGGGCAGTGGCTGGCAAGTGGAAGAGCGGCAGGAGATCAAACATATTCAGGCAGTGAAGAACGACTAGTAGGACAATTGAAGATGGGTGCTGCAGATAATTTTAAAATATTTTCTGAAGTTCCCCCAAATAAAGACTTATAGTTTATAAAATTACCCACTTAGACTCATGTAAATTCATTTCATGAATACTTTTGAGTGTTCAGCACACCTAAGCCAGAGTTCTCTCAGTTCACACTGGTAATAATAGGCTAAACCTAAAAATAGAGGAGCCATTGCACAATTATGAGTTCAGCATCAGAAATATAAGTCATCAATTACGCCTAGAGGTAGAAGGAAATGCAAAAACATTTTCTATCTATTTTATAAACTTGACCAAGGATTAGAATGGTAAGCAGCAGATTAATGGCCTGTACCAGAAATATCCTAAAAATAAAATAAGCCTTCTTAAAATAAAAATTTAAAAAGGTCAGAGACTTAAATTTTGGTCCCATTTATATCCACGCCTCACCACAATGAGCCCGTCGTGCTTGGACTGATGGATGACTGAGTTCAATTTGGAGCCATTTCCATTCCAGTGAGCAAGACTCAGCAACATTTTTAATTGGTATGTACTCTCAAACTAAATTTTAATGTTTAATAGGGCATATTAAAATAAATGTCTCTAACATATGACTATCAGAAATGGAAATTCAAATTTCCAAGTGCAAACCTAAAATAACAGGTTGGCCCTGGGATCGATTCCTCACTGTCTGTGGTTACTTTCCATTGATCCTGTTGCTTTCAAGTTGACTCCCTCTGACAAATTCATCCTTGAAAGGATGGAACTCAGTTCCTAGCTGGTCGGACACTTGGCAGTAGCAGCGGCAGTGACACCAGCAGTGCGAATGGGAGTCCATGTAATCCTTGCCCAGCCCTTATCACTGTGGAACATGTCTACTCCATTCACGTGCCCCTTGAGCTAGCACGGGAATGGCTGAGACTCACCATGGAGACAGAATGTTCGTGGGTGCCCAATACTTCTTTCAGAATAGATCAAATCTATTAAATGTTAACATGCGGTACAGAAGTCTTCACACTTCATACCCATTCCCTTAGTTCATCCATATGACTCTTTTCCAGACTTTCTTGTCTTTGATCTTCAAGTGTTTCCAGCCTAACTGTTCATGTTACTCACAAAGCTATGTATGTTTTCATTTTGGACACTTCTACGCAGAAGCCTGCACCCTGCCACTCTCTGCTTATTGGAAGGCTATCCCCTCATGGCTGGATTTAAGCACACCCTTCAGTGGGACTGTAGAGTAGCAACAGTCTTTCTCAGGATTGCACCCAAACATTGGGATGATCAACCTATAAATCAACTGTGTTTTTTTGACGCTCTTCTAGCAGCTTGACATGAAGAGAACAAACCCCTGCTATTGTGGCTATTAGTGTAAGCTAAGGATGAGAGTCTCCACGCCAATATTTCACATATTTGAACCTGGAACACTTTCTCGTGTAGCTGCTTGTGTCCTCTAGCCTGTGCTCCTGCCTGCTTCCAGATAGTCCATTTCAATCCTACAGACAGACCTTGGAGCATTCTCAGAACTGAGAGGAAGCCAGCCATCAGGGATTCTTTCTGGGACCATTTAATCATATGACTCGGTGGATCTGGCACAATTAATGATGAGAAGCATCTGCCTCATGGTTATTTCTTGGCTCACAGTAAGACTCTGACTCTACCAGTGTCTCTGGTTCTGTGCCAGGAATTGCTGTCCAAATGGTGTTTAAATCTCCCCTGCTGGTGGTGTCAACTTGCTCCAGATCCCTGGGGTTCTACACAGTGATCCTCCTCCTCTCTTTAGTGGAGCAGCCCATCAGAATAGCTTGAAGGGAGATTTTACAAACATGTCTCTTAAGCTAAATAATGCATAGAGGTGATAAGCTTTTTTATTGGAGAGATAAATCACCCACCTCATATTTTATGCTTTTCTAGGAGTTGGTCACTTTCAGTTAGTAGTATTTCAGTGCCTAGATATTATCATTGAATTTTAACAATGAATTTTAGCTTTTGCTAAAGAATCAAATTTATTTTATAGAGCTAATGTTATGTTCTTTCCTAATGTTTCCTTTAAATTCAATCCTCTATCACCATCCATTAAAGAATTGAAAGTGGAGAAAACACCTACAAGTAAGGTTTTATTCTAATTTTATGCTTTACAGTTTAGAAATTAGTTTGTTATCTTGTGTTTAATATAGCAGTTGTCATGACATTGGTTAAATGGTGCTGTTTACATATGTATGTGTTATGGTTGTTAAAACAGCAGGACAGCAACAACAAAAATCCCAACAGAACAAAGAATAGAAACTATGGAAAACTTTGTAACAGACTGTCTCACTTGTGAAGGAGACTTAGGGGGCAAACTTTCAGAAAAGCTGCTGTAGATTTAATTATTTAAACTATTAGATATTTGTAGGAGTGTAGGCTATGACTCTATTCCAGAAATATGCAGGCAATAACCAGTACTTTACTAAAGACTGAGTCCCAAGGCTCTATTCTAGGCTTACAATTTCAATTACTGTTATAGTTTAAATCTGGAATGTCCCCCAAAAGCCTCGTGTTTAAAAGATGATTCAGTCATGGTGGTTAATCTATTGACTTCCTGCGCAACTGGGAAGTGGGGTCTTGTCACAAGGGGTAGATCACTGGGTCATGACCTGGGAGGGTATCATCCTCTCCCTAACTTCTCCCTTCACTCTCCCAGCTTCCTGTCCTGCCATGCCCTCAATGGCGTCTCTCCAGCAAGGCCTTCACTAAGCCTTTTCACTACACTGGCTGCAAGTGAATTGACTGAGACCTCTTGAAACTGTGAGCCGAAATAAATTTCCTCCCTTACGTTGTCGGTGTAGGGTGTTGCATCCTGGCAGTGAGAAGGTGGCTAAGACAGTCACTTTGTGTGATCTGATGGAATTTCAGTGGGCGTGGGAGTCAGGATCGTCCTAAGTGCCCTCTAAGGATGCTAACTGGATGGTATAAGAAAAGTGGTTTTATCGTAAGCTAGCAGCTCAACTTCAGAAAAGACAATTCTTCCAGTAACAGAAATGTAAGACAAAAGAGTTTAAAATTGCAACACAGAAAGGAGTTTCTTGTTCCATGAAAATTGAAGTTCTTTTCTGTGCTAATTTCTCCTTGAATATATTAGAGCATGAGAAGATGCATTGCATTATGGTATTTGAAGAAAATCATCAAGGAATTAAAATTTCCTTAAAGGAAGGGTTTTTTACAAGGAGGTCAAGGAGCATTTGATTCCTGACAACAGAGGCATGAATTGACCAGATCTTGCTAAGTGTGTCAGGTAACTAGATGTCGTAGTGTATTCAATAATATCATAGGCCTTAACATAAACCTTACTAGGTGATCATGTATCTTTGGGAAATACATTATGGAATTTTAAAAAAGGGTGTTATTCACTTTGTATAGAAAATTGTGACAGCTCTAGCTTCTGTTCTATCTTTAAAAGAAGTGAACATGGGGGACTTCCGGTTAAAATGGTGGCAGAGTAGGAGCCCTAGAACAGCTATTCCTAAAGATATAAAAAAAGTACAAGTGGAATCTATAACATAATCAAAGGAGTAGAGGTAGACATAAAGCCAGGATTGTGAGGGGAGCCCCTGAAGCAGTGCACCCCCAACTCTGCCTTGTTGGGAGGACGGGTCTGTGAGAAGAGTGTGTCAACCCCGCTAGAACGTAATAGGAGTGGAAGAAGAGCGCTGCAGGGAGAGGAGCCCAGCAGTGCGCCCCCTGCTGTGCGCCACACCGCCCTGACCAGAGAGGAACATTAACAGGAGAGGATGAGAAGAGTCCCCCAGAAGAAGAGAACTATGGGGTGATTCCACCAGGCAGCAGCATCTGAAACTGACTCCACATAAACTCATAGGGGAGTAACTTTTTTTTTGATTAGTCTTTATTTTAAATTATTTTTAAATTTTGCTCAGCTAGTTTGCTTCGTAGTTTATAGGATTGCAGGCTGCCAGTTGATCAATTTGTACTGTGGCTTTTCTTTTGTCTATTGGATTTCATTTTTATCCTTTATTATCTCTTTTCTCCTCCTCTTCTTCCCCTTGCTCTACGCTGTAGTCCTTTTTTTTTTTTTTTTTTTTTTCAAGCCTCTGAGTAAGTTCCAGGAATGATGCTTAGAGGGAATCTCAGAAATCAGCATGACCCCATTTTTTACTGCTTCAAGTATTCCAAGGCAAAAGACCTTGTTTTGAAAAGAAAGCCCCAGTGCATCCTTCAGAGCAACCTGAGAAAATGAATCCCCAAGGAGTTCAGACATCTATAGGTTTAGAGACGTCTCCAGCCATGGTACAAGGGGCCAGACTATTGCACGAGCCATCAGCAGACCTTATCATCACCCATGTGATGCTGGTTTCATGGGCATATACCATGCAAGAGTTGTGGGATTGTGGAGGCTCTCACCCAGACTACAGAAGAGGGCCTCAGAGGCCATGCAGTGTGCCCCTGAGGGGGCCGTGTGTGAAGTTGTTAAGGTGAACCCAAAGGAACAGTGCAGATCTCAGAAAGCGATTCCAGAAATGTGGATCATCTGCTGAGGAAGGCCACAGGCTGTGAGATGATCCAGCCTACTAGAGAAGCCATGAAGGTTGCAGCCAGAGGCAATGCCAAGGGACAGGCTCATCCAGGGCCTGTGAGCTCACATTCCACAACTGGCTCCTGGTGCTGGACATGGAGGTAGAGGACTTAATGGGACTGCAGAATTTGGCATTTGCACTGCTGAAATTCAGCTTTACTTTGGTCTGATTGCAGTCTATCCCTCTCTTCCTCCTTTTTAGAATGGACATATTTACCCTGTGTCAATGTGTATTGGAAGTATTTAACATTTGATTTTCACAATGGTTCATAGCTGAGAGTTTGCCTTGAGTCCCAAAGGAGACTTTGGAATTGAACTTTTTAATAATGCTACAATTGTTATGACTTTGGCAACTCTTAGATAGGAACTAAACGTAGTTGCATAAAGAAGTGGGCATGAGTCTTTTGCGAACCTAGGCGCAGGATGTTATGGATTGGATCTTGAATGTCCCTCTAAACACCGTATGTATTTGGCAGTTAATTGGATTATGGGAGCTAATTGAGTATTGTAGATTTTCTGTGTATTTCACCTGTATTAGAAGGTGGGGCTGGTCAAGAAGGCTGTATTACTGAGGTTGTGGTATGGAAGGGCACATTCTTGCCCCAGCTTCTCCCAGTGCCGTCTCCTTACTCTTGTAATGCTGTGATCATGCCATTATTGCCAGCTGACCATGGATGGGTTGAGACCCCTGATTTCTGAGCTAAAATAAACTTTTCTCCCTTAAGCTGAGTGTTGAGTGTTGTGTCCCAGGAACGAGGAAGTGACTAAGACAAAAAGCGTTGTGTGTGGGAGCCAGCTCTTCATGTTGTGTGCAGTAAACACGTAAAGGATCTGCAGCACATACATATCCAAATTTAAAAATAACAAATAGTATATATCAAAGTGGAGAGTTTTTCTTTTTTTTTTTTAAACATGTGTTTCTGCTTTATGTCTTTCTGCATTTCCTGGTTCTGTGGTTTATCTAATTCGAAGAAAATAGCCATTGGCTTCAAATATGTCTTCACATTTCCCTTTATTCTCCTTTGATATTCTCTCCCATCTGAGTACTAACCAGGCCCGACCCTGCTTAGCTTCTGGGATCAGATGAAATCAGGCATGTTCAGGGTGGTATGGCCGAGGACACTTTTGTGTTCTCATGAAGCGTATGTATAACTTTGGTGTTGCCCCATGGCTCTTGGATATTCTGTTCCCATTTTTCGGATCCAATCCTTTTTCTTTTCTTCTCTGTTTTGGAAGTTTTTGTTGACATATCCTTAAGGTGAGGGATTGTTTTCTTGAAAGAGTCTGTTCTACCACTGAGCCGATTAAAGACATTCTTTGTCTCTGCTACCCTACTTTTTGGGTACCCAGCATTTCTGTTGTGTTCTTGCTCACCTTGTTCACCTGTTTTTGCACGCCACCTACTTTTTCACGAGAGCCTTTGGTATCTTAATTGTAATTGTTTGAAATTTCAAATCTGGTAATTCTAAAATCTCTGCCGTATATAAATGGAAGTGTTGTGTTTGTTTTGTCTTCAGTCTTTGTTCTTTTACCTGTCAGTTTATCTTGTAATTTTGTTCTTAATAACTCAATATGATATACTGGTTTAAAGGTCTTGTGACAAACAGACTGTTAATGATGTGGTATAAAACGAGGAGAAGCGTGCTGTAAGTCCCTGGGGAGGTTGAGTCTTTGTGAGCCTATGCCTGTGGATTGCAAGCTTCCCAAGTGTTTCTGTCTGCCCTCGCCATTTCTAGGTGTAACAGAATGCATAAGTGGGCTGGAGTCTGTATTTCCATTTTCTTATGCCAATTAGATGCTGAAAAGTACCCAAAGATTGGGCGCTGGTCAAATAGTCACCTAAAGATCAGGACTTGCTAAGTATATTTTGAATAGTTTGTTGTCCCGTCTCCGTATTGAAACTGGAGGGAATTTTTCTCCTCAAGTGTTCTCTGTGAGAACCTGGTTAAGCTCCTGGAGGCCAAACTCACAAAAGCGTGGAAACCTTCTCTTGTGACTAGATCATTCTCGAGTTTTAACTCTTAGACTTGCCCACTTTAAGCTTCTAGCAATTTTTCAATTAGAGTTTAGGTTTTCCTCTCTGTGCAATGCTTCTCACAAAGTTTTCTGCTTACAAATTTATGCTCTAGTAAATTACGATTCTCTACTTTTGTCTGTCTGTCTTTCTAATTTTTAGAGCAGTATTTTTTCCCCTATGACCTCACTGCCCTGAGAGATCTAAAAAGACATCTAGATTTTTCATGTTGTTGAGCCTTTAATATGATCTTAGGATGGGGTGATGTTTCTAAGGTCTTAACTTGAAGACTGAAAACTGAAGTCTTTTTTTCTGTTTTTGTTGTTGTTGTTTGTTTTCTGTTTTTTTTTTTCTTCTCATCTACCAAGTCTATTGCTTTGGTACTTGCTACTGAAATGTATTATAGCAAAAGCTATAACTCTAGCCAGAGAAATATAAAATATATAATGCCTTGCATTATAGAAAAGCAAAGACCAGTGTCAGAGAGAAGGAGTCCTGGGCCTGCATATTCCTTATCATATTTAGCAATTTGACTATGTGAGCTTTGTTATCATAGTGCTGACACTGGATTCTTGTCTCATGAGGTTGAGAAGTGAGATTGCAGATGAAGGCGGCAAGTTTTAAAGTGGATAGTTTATTTGTAAAAATGAGGGAAACAAAAACAGTTGGGCAAAAGCTTCTGCTAGTCATGTGGTGGGTTCTGAAAAAGGTTGCCAACGAGGCTCCTTGTCTACCGGCATTTATAGATGAGCCAGGTAAGGGGGCTGTCCCACACTAAGCAGCTTGGTTGTTAAGGCTGGTTGCTAAGGACCTGATGAGGTCCTTCACTCTCAACAGCTCCTGGCGTCCTCCACCCTTAATATCTCTCATTCTATTGTCTTCATTGTTGGGAGTTTCTTCTGTCTGCAGGCTGTCACGTGTTACAGCCAGCTGCTACTCCTGTGAATTCTTCATTGATTCTGCTTTCCAGTAGACTCTCCTTTTCTGGGCCACTGCTTCCTTCCTAACTGCCTGTTTGCTCACTATCTCCTGTCACAGCTTCTCTTTAAATTCTTCTCTTTTTTTGATTAAGTTATTTTCAGCCAATGAGTTCTAATTAAGTCTATTCTAAGTGACTTTATTCTTGAAAGCAATTAAAGATGCAGATAAATATAACTAAAAATACCTTATTTCACATACTTGTAAATTGGCTTCCAAGTCCAGATATATTATCACATCAAAACAATGTCAGGGGCTGGAGGACTAGCACAGTGGTTAGAGTGCTTACTTAGAAGGTATAAGGCCCTGAGTTCAATTCCCCAACATCACATAAGCCAGGTGTGTTGGATATGGATGCCTATAATCCCAGCATCAGGTCAAGTGAGAATTGCTGTGAATTCAAGGCCAGCCTGGGCTACATAGTGAGTCTAGGACCAGCCTGGGCTACAGAATGAGACCTTGTCTCTCTAAATGAATTAATTAATTAATTAATTAATAAAACAATGTCAGATTCTTTTGTGTTTCATAGTGTAATGATCGAATTTCCTTGTAGCTGTGAGAAGTGCCTCTCCAAAATCTAGTGGTGGTGTCAGTACATTATGCATGTGACATAACTCAAGGGGAAAAAACTCCAAGTCACTCTTCTGATTAAATTTCCTGTGCTGTAAAATTTAAAATATAAATATCAACAAGACTTTAGCCAGTCTTTTTAAGGTATCTCTCATTATTCCCCTTCCAAATGATGCCAACAAGACAGAACTTTAACATTAAAAGTTGTATTTTCAGAAAGCAGAGATGTCTACCCACATCTTTTTTCTTGGAAAAAAGGAAGTATCTGAAGAACAGAGGAATAAAGATGCAAATATCCCCTAGGTAGCAGGTACAATAACAGGTATACTCTGACCAGCTCAAGAACTGAGAGAGGGATCCAAGGTGCCAACCAAGAAAAAAGGAAAATTTCAGATTAAAAACTCCTCCTCCTTTCAAGGCCAAGTTATGGAGACACAAATGTTAATAAAAGGAAGTTCTCAGCATTGACTGAAAACTGACTTTTAATTTGTAAACTTAAACGTGTTATCTGGGACAGATAAGAAAATCATTGTCTGGCAGTTAACATGATTTAAATCATCTTGTAAATTCAAAAACTTGTTTTGAAAGTAATTACATCTGTTTTAGGGTAGAAAAGAGCTCTGTTTATCTGAAGTAGAAGATGATAATTTGAAGCCTGTAGCTCTGACATCTTCCCTGAAGTGAGCTCTGGAATAAATCCTTTTCCTATATTATTTATTACAATATATGGACTCAGGATTTGGGCCAGCACCGAGACAGCAGGCAGTGAGCCCAAGAGTAAAGATTTGGCTTTCAACGGCCGGTAACACACAAACCCTAAAATGAGCCCCACCAGATTACTTTATGTTTCTAAAACAGGTCATAAATATTAATTATCAATGTTTAAAAAGGCGTATAAATATAGTCATATAACAATATCCAAACGTTTTTGTTTATCGATGTGAGAGGAGGCATTGGGCAGTTAGGAATACAGGGTGCCCACAGAAACAGAATTCACTGGAAGGCAGGAATATAGAAAAGGCAGCTGGCTATAACTTGTGACAGCCTGTAGCTGACCACTCCCAAAAACTTAGTCAAAAGACAATAAAGAGAGAGATCTTTAATGGGGAACTGTACAAGGTTGGGCTGCAGCAGCAGGTTTCAGACTGGAGAACCTAGCCACCAGCTCTAGCACTGAGCTGCCTAGCCTTGGACAGCCCCTTACCCAGCTCGACTACAAAACCCTTCAGACAGTGAGCTACATGTCTAGGACCCCTTCTGGCTAGCAGAAACTCTACGTGGCAACCCACATTTTTGGGTCCCAATTCTGAGTAGCAAAAACTTTACCCCTTATCTTTCCCCTTTTGTAAGTTACCCAATAAATCCTTTTCTTCACAACCTGCCTCCCATCTGTCTTTATGAATTATTCTTCAAGCCTGTTGTTAGTCACTGCGGTGCCAGGCCCTGGTTTTGACAGGACTCTGCGCTGAGTTCCTGTCTCTGCAGGCTTGAAGACTAAGTCACGAAGACGGGAGGCAGGTTGGGAAGAAGGGGCTTCTGCTCACACGGTAGAGATATGAACTCTGTGCGGAGGCCGGTCAGAATTGGGGCCTGACATACAGGCTGGAGGAACAGTTCAGCCATTAAAGCTCTTAATCAAGCACTAAGTACCAGGGTTCGATTCCCCAGCACCACATAAGCTGGGCATGTGGTGGACGCCTGTAATCACAGCATTCAGGAGGCTGAGGCAGGAGGATTGCCGTGAATCCAAGGCCAGCCTGGGCTCCATAATGAGTTCAGAACCAGCCTGAGCTACAGAGGAAGACTCTGTCTCAAAAAAACAAAAACAAAAACATATATATATATACACACACATATATATGTATATATGTATAAAAACAAAAACATATATACATATATATACATATATACATATATGTATATATATGTGTGTGTGTATATATATATATATATATACATATACATATATGAGTAACAGTAGTTAGGAATACAGGAATCCCCAGAAATGGAGAATGTACTAGAAAGCAGGATTTTAGAAAAGGTAGCAAGCTGTAACTCCTAACAGTCTGTAGCTGACCGCTCTCCAGAAGTACTTAACGGACAAATATTGAGTAGTTAGAAGACAGTAGAATTCAAGATCTTTAAGGGATAAGTACTTAAAGGTGGGCTTCAGCAGCAGCTAAGGGTGGAGAACCTAGCAGCCAACCCTAGCAACCAAGCTGCTTAGCCTAGGACAGCCCCTTACCCAGCTACACTATAAAAACTCCTAAACAGGGAGCCTCGAAGGTAACCCATATTTCCAGATCACCCTCCTGACTAGCAAAAGCTTCACCCTCTTTCCATCTTCCTTTCCCCTTCGGTAATTCTCCCAATACAGTCTCTTCACAGTCTTCTGTGACTCACCCTTCAAGCCTGTGGAGACGTGAATTGGCACAGAGGCCTGGTAGAATTGGGACCTGACACCACAGCCACTAACAATAATGTATGAGTAGTAAGTAGAGCCACATAAGACACTTGTTGTGGAAATTAACTGAGATAATACAAATCACATGCCTGATGTGCACTAAGTCTCAACAACTCTGAGCGATTGTGACTGGCATGACTGATGGCATTTGGCTCCCGACTGCTGGAGCTGATGTCTCTAGCATGCTTTGGACGGAAAGGATCTGTGTGTAACCAGCCTGACCTTGAGCCCTGATTACTGGGAAGAGCAGCACAGATATAATTCTGCTGACAGATTCATCTGATTTGCAAAAAGTGCAATGCATTTCAGTATGACTGGAATGATCTATGAAGAGCCATGCTTGGGTGAATGGACTTTGACGTAAAGTTAAGAAAAAGTATGTGTGACCGTTGATGGGATATGTCAACTTGAGGGAATTAGGACCCACACCTCCATTAGGATTAGGATTTGTGAACCACCCCTAGATTGGGGATCAAGAACTGGTCTGGATTAGAGTGTGAGTGATTTGTGGGCTGGTCAGTGAGAGAAGAGCACCCACCTAGATGTGGGAGGGCCAACTGGAACTCTGACGGTATAAAAGGGAGGAAGAAGGAAGATTGTTACAGCTTGTTCCTCTGGGAAAGCTCTCGCCTTCACAATTGTCTACAGATGTGGGCTTGCTACACACTGCAGATCGTCAGCACAGATTCGCTTCAGTCTCAACTTGGGCCTGTCTGCCCGTCTCTGTTCTTCAGTCGCCGATCTTCACACTTTGGTCTTCACCTGAAATCTACAGCAGACTCTCACCTCACCGGCTGTCCTGCAGTCCTGGACGGGAGATCTAGTTCATGGCTGAGCAGCCATCTTGGACCACCTCGACCCTTGGACTTGTGAGCCTTCCTAATAGACCGTTTGTGATAAAATCTTTAAATTCTGTCTTTTGAAAGAACCTAAACTAATACAGTATGATAGGGTCCTTGTCTCCTACCTTTCTCACTCATTCAGGAGTGCTGTCTTTCCCCAGAGCAAGAAAGAGGAACAGTGAAGAGATATTTGTCTACGGCTATACTATGCTATACACCCCTGATCTGTCCAAGTAGACATTAAATGTTAATGGCACCTGGCTACCTGGTCCCAACCATTAAGCTGCCAAAGAAATATGAAAGTAGGATCGCTAGAGGCAGGAGTAGCAGAAAAAGAAGAAAAAAAAATGTAGCAACTGTTATTCAGGGAATTAAGATCTTGGTCCCAGTGGCCTTTTGAATCCAAGAGGCAAACCAGGCTCTAAGATTTGTTTCTTAAGTAGGAATTCCTGTAAGAATCCCCTGAAGAAATGCATCGAGCACTTCTAGATGATGCCAGCAAAGATTAGTCAAAAAAGAGTCAATATTGGCTACCGCTAAGAAAAATATTTGAGGAAATAATCCTGCTTCATATTGAGTTGTAGACATCTTACCATGAGCCTTTGGCAAAGATCATGAGAGTCTCTCCCTGCGAGTGCGCGCCCGTACACACACACTCACTCACACACACACACACACACACACACACACACACGGGCAGGGGTGGAGGAGGGAGAGTGAGAGAAAGAAAATTTTTCTTGCCACTTCAATGATTATATAGAATGCCAAAGACTCCATCTCCATCAGTGGGTCTGAATTTGAATGCTGAACTCTTGCTCTTCCATAACACAAAACCATGGAAACTCGTTGACTGTCCTCTGAAAACCCAGTTTCCTCTCTGAATATCTTTTACTTTTTACCATCTCTTCTTTCGTGTATGCTTAAGAGATAAAATTTGCAGATCATTCCCCTAATTTTAATAATAAACCAATGAGAGAACATAAGGACAAATCTCTTTTCCTCCTTCAAGTGCCTGGTCTTCCAGTGGCACCTTAGCCAGCGGTATTAATAGCTCAGCACTCTCGCAGCCGACATCAGCATACATCTTAAACTAATTACTGCATTCCAAGGGAGACGTGAACGTGGAACAAAGGCATTAGACATGCCGAGCTCCATCGCACCACGCGCGAGAGAGGGGCACCATAGATGAACGGAGAATTGCTGAAGACAAAGCTTTAAATTTAACAATAAGACGTGGCTTTTATCATGTTCATTAAGGTAAGAGGATTAATGCTAACTCCTTACAATTCATTAGAAATGTGATTCATTAGCACTCATGTTATGCATCTGTTAGCAAGACTGTAATAACTAAAGTAAAAAAAAAACACTAATAACTAGTATTGATCACAGTGTGACGTGACTACTTTCCCAGGAATTAGAGTTCTTGTTTGATTATGTTGTCTGGGTGGGCTGGTTAATTAGTCAAAAAAAAAATGTGCACTCATACAGAATGATAGTGGAAGGCTCTAGATCAGAGCCCAAGCTACCTGGAGGAGTGTTGCAAGAGACTCGCTTCACATGTCTCGTGAGATCTCCCCTTCCGGAATCGTGCTCACCCCCACATTGGTTACAGTTTGTGTCAGCAGCTCAGGAGGTGGCAGGGACTGACTGCGCCACAGGTGCTTCTAAGGGGCAGCGAGAGTGGAGACCTACTGTAGATGTATCGATTTAGGATTTAGGATTTAAATACAGTCATTTTCTCTCTACGTAGAAGCGAATAAATTCTTGCAGTTGGTTTGATGCTTTCTCTGATGAGAGTCAGTTGTTTTGTCTTCTAAGCAGGCAAGTGAAAGGAAAATCTAGCATTCCTTGTTTTCAAAATAAATTAAGAGTGATTATGCTTGACATCTTATAAATGGGGTCATGTTTAAACACGTGATGGGGAGCAGATAAGAAAATCAGTTTAGTCTTTTTGCTGATAAACAATATTTAATCTAGTGGGAAGAGAGCTCAAGCCTTATTTGGAAATGAGCTGATTTGAAAGAGAGAGAAGAGAGAAAGAGAGAGAGAGAGAGAGAGAGAGAGAGAGAGAGAGAGGTAAATTAACTGATACTCCAAGAACTCTGCTGACTTCCCATAATGCAGTACACCCTGCTATTTCCTAGTTTGATTCTGTCTACATATATACGAGGACATCGTTGTTATACCATCTTTTGTCCTAACATTTTCCTGACATACATTACACTTCACATTTTCAAATGTCCTTCATTTTTACTCATTATTTAATGTCTATTTTAAATTCTTTTTTTCCTGATAGCTTTTCGCCTGCTTTCCTTCTTTCTGCTTTTGTCAAATGACATTATTTGAGGATTTTTTTTTCCTGCCTCAAAAATATTCTGAGAACTAGAGTTAAGCATCTTTCTCACGTACTTGATTTCTGCTTAATGAAATTAATGGGAAAACAGTTCTGTTTGATTTGTGAAGGCCAAATTCTTTAGAAATGCGCAGCAACTTGATCAAATGAAAAATGAAGGTGTAACTAGAAAGAACCCATTATGACCAAAAGTAGCAGCCACCGAATTAACCAATATAGCCTATGATATGACCCTGGTAATAGGAGTTATTGAAATATCTCTGTCATTAAGGAGGTAGAAAGAGCCAGGCCCTGGTAGTGCAGGCTTGTAATCCTGGGCTCTGGGAGGCTGAGGCTGGAGGATTACAAGTTCAAGCAGTGTCTAGGAAACTTTGTGACTTATCAAGACTCTGTCTCAAATCCATAATAAAAATAGGTGGGAATGAGGCTCAGTGTGTAGGCCCCGGGCTCCGCCCCCCGGTGCCAACAGAAAAGGAATCAGAAAGAGCGCCTGACGGGGACAGTGTGAGCTGCTTTCAAATCCCAGCCTGATGCTTCCTAGTTGTGTGACCGTGGATGCATTCTTAACTTCCTCTGGTGCAACTGCCTGTGTGGTTTTGTTTGATTTTGGGGACGATCCTTTTAGGTGGTGCTAGGGATTGAACTCGGGGCCTCACACAGGTGAGGTAAGGGCTCTCTCTCTGCTGAGCTATATCCCAGCCCTAGGTGCAACTCTTTAAAAGAGGGAAAGGAATTGGCAGGAGATCTGAGCTCAAGCTTTGTCTCATCTCACAGGCTTTTCTGCCTTTGACCTAGCTGCTTAACCTGCGTGAGCCATTTGGCGGTAATAACCAGTGCAGTTGCTGAGAGAACAGCAAATGAGGTAATGAAGAACAGAGTAGGAACTAAGGAAATGTTGGCAGCTGCCTTAAGAAAACAAACAAACATAATTTTTGTCCCAGATGGAACAGTAAAAAGTGAACGACTTTGAAGTCCAAGAGACCTAAATAGCTGTCTGACTTCTGCCAAATTACTTAACGTTTTCTGAGTCTGTGTCCTCTGAGTTTCAAGAGGATTACATAAAAATATTATGTATATGATAGATCATTTTTCCTGGTTGAATTCACATTTATGGTATGTGGGAATGAGTGCAATTAAATTAAGGGTATATCTTACCACCTGTCTTCCTTCCTACTGGCTTCTTACATGATCTGCCCTGTTGGGAGCGTTTTCTAGTTTACCTTTTACCTGCAGCCTGACCAGGACATGAGACTTAGGATTATTGGACTGTAAGTAAAAATAACATGGTCATTATAATAACCTAATTTTACTTCACTGGTAAACCCTAAAGACTTTCTTGAAAAGCTAACTAAATTTAGTTGGTCACTATGGGATATTTGGCTGACCCACCAAAGAGAACAGTTTCCCGTTGAGTACCTCCATTTCTACCTACTTTGTCCCTCAAGATGCCAAAACTATTTATTGTATTGTCATTAAAATGAGAGGGCATGCCTAGATTGGTGGTACAGTCCTGTACTCTCAACTACTCAGGAGGCTGAGGCAGGAGGAGCACAAGTGAGACCAATCTTAGAGAGATTCTTACAGGGTAAATTAGAGAGATTTTTTTCAAAATTGAATATTTAAAAAAAAAGATAAGGATATATTTTCAACCTTCCCTTAGCTCAAGTTCCAGTACCACAAAAAGAATGGGGTAGTTTGCTTTTTTGTAGCACACTGAATTAGAAGACGACCAAAGTCAGGTTGCTGCTACCAATCCCTAACTGAGTTACAGTGGAAATGATCTGTTAGTACCTGCTACTTCAGACAGAATCTATGGAGAAAGGGATGAACCCAAGGAACATGCGTATACTTCCAGCTACTCAGGAGGCTGAGGCCCGAGGATTACAAATTTGAGGCCAGACTGGATAATCTTGTGACACTGTATTTCAAAGTAAAAATAAACAAATCTTGAGCTATGGCTTGGTGGCAGAGCACCTGCCTGGTATGTAGAAAGGCAGAGATTCAGTTCCCAAGTGCCATCAATCAGTTATGGGTTCTTCAGGTAGAAATCACGAATTGGCAAAGTGTAGCTCTGCTAGCAGGCCTGATGTCACTGGTTGACACCAGTTAATGCTGAACGCTTTCAGTTAACATTGCCATTTGCTGATTTCTGCTGCTTCTGGCTGCCTGTCTCAGTGCTGGCTTGCACTGAATGGCATCAGTGGACTGTGCCCAATCTTGGTTCCTGTTGCTGACCTCTGTCAGCTGCTGGTTTCTGGAGCTTTTCAGGGCAAACAGCCCCTAATGTTTCTTCTTCTTCCTCCTCCTCCTCCTCCTCTTCTTCTTCTTCTTCTTCTTCTTCCTCATCCTCTTCTTCTTTGTAAGGCAGCTGGTCTGTCCATATTATTCACAATAACAATCCTGACAAGATTTATAAGACCAGTGGAGTGTGGCTTTTATTCACACAGGATCCGTACTGTTGTCCAGCAGGAACCAGTACGTCAGACAGAGCCCTCGTAGATTATCTAGGGGAGTGTAAGAATACTGCTTACGAAGCCATAGAACTAACCAGGTTTGTGATTACTTCAAATTCAAGCCTGCTGTTTGATCCAAAATGCTCAACAAGTTTTCTAGTTCCGGCCTATTGATGAGTCTAAACTCAATTCTACTTCTTATTTTAAATTTGAGCTTGTGAATTTAGGGCAGGTATTTTCCACAGCGGGTGTAGGGAGCCCAAGACACCACAGCTTTCATGGAAGTGATCTGGAGGAAAGAGAGAGGCAAGCTATTTGATTGACAGCTGCAGCTTCTCTAAGAAAAACGGCGAAGCCAAAACTTGGGCATTCCCAGAAGAACTAGCTGTATTAATCATAGCTTACTGAAGTTTGGGAGACCACAGTTGCTATTAATCATCCCTGGTCCCTCCTCGATCTTTGTCACATTAGAGATCGCTTCTCTGTTGCTTCTTCAGCATGTGAAAGTGGAGTGAAGTGAGGATACCATAACTGACCACTGAGATGCACTTTCTGTTCCAGTGGCCCACGGAGTGGCCAGAAGGTAACCCTAGAGGTGATGGGAGAGGCAAGCCATCCCAGTTCCTTCTTGGGAGAAGGAGAATAAGGGGAGAAAAGAGGAGCCAAGGGAAGAGACAGGTTATCCATCAGCCAAACCTTCTCGCCCCAGGCCATGAGAGCAAAACAGAGGGGAGGGCCAGGCACTTCTCATCTGCTTCACCAATACCACCAAAACAAACAAAAAACAAAAGCCCAATTTATAGAGCCTGACACAATTTTATGGAGGCAGGCTAACCTCGAAACCCCTCTCCTGAGGACGAAGTCTTTTGTGTTGGATTAGGCACATGATGTTCACTCTTTCTTCCCTGAGGATAAGTTGTTTTCCAGGAGGATCTTCTCAGCACCTTCATGAAAGCAGATTTACCCAAATCCATTCAGACGTGCCTGCACTGCTAAGTGGATGCACTTAGCCTCACGCTGAGCTGTTCACTGAGGTGTGGGAGAAAGCACCCAGTGGAGCATCAGGAAAGGGAAGTTCCCTGAGCCATGATAATACTGCTGGTGGCGGAGGTGGTCTCCAGCATTTTCTACGGCAGATGCCCCTTTTTAGTTTCTAAGATGCTTAAGTTCAAACCTTCTCAAACCTTCTTTTTATTCTTTAAACTTTCTCTGTTTTTCATTCTTTGGATTTCTTATTGTCCAAAAGTTTGAATGACTGTCATTTTTGTGTGGAGCACTGTTGTTCTTCCTGGGCACTGGGCTGACTTTATTTTTATGTTTGATAGGAATCAGGTCAGAGAAAATGGTCTCAGGATGTCTCATGTCCGGCTTGACTCACCCTCTGATTTCAAGCTTTGTTCTCCCAAAATATTGGTAAACACAATTGTTACAGAATTTTCCTTCAGTTTTCACAGATCTGAAATAATTTATAATTTTTAATTTCATGAATCATGGGAATTTCCCAAGGAAAATGATGGTCTTTGATGCTGTAAGGATTTCAAAAACGGTTTTGATCTTTCAAGGTATTCTTCTCAAGAGAAGTACGTGGGGAGAACTTTCACTTAACTGATGTATTGCTATTAAAAATGAGTTGTTTCATTTCCTTTAGATAAAAATAACAGAAGTTTTCCCTGTTGCCTTTAAGTGATCAAAATCTAAAGAAAACAAGTTTTAGTATAAGAATGTGGATGTTACTTTTTCCTCAGTTTAGACAATAAACAGTCTCATTCACAAACTGCTATTAAATCAAACTAGTAATACCAAAAGAATTTGTAACAACAATAATTGATATATTTTCTAGGCTTCTTTATGGTTTGGAATTTTTGTTTTGAAGTAAAAGCCTACAGATTTTTGAACTGAAAGGAAGTTTATTTAGCCAAACATTTTTTTTTTTTTTTTGGTCTCTTCTGTGATACAGACAAGTGCGTGCGAGGCAGGTGCTCTACCACTGTACTATACCCTCAGCTCATATCAACATACTTTATATTAACATATGTATTAACATGTTGGGGTCCATAGAGTTTACATTGTTCACCCTAAAACACTGCCTTAGTCCACTTAGGATGTGAAAACAAAAAATATCATAGACTGTGTGGCTTCAAAAACAAACATTTATTTCTTATGATTCTAGAGATTGGAGAGCGCAAGATCAAGGTGTTAGCTGTTCTATGTCTAATAAAAAATTGCTTCCCGTTCTTAAGTTCATTAACTTTTTCTACAGTGACTTACTACTCTGCTATTAAACATGTCCAGTGAAATTTTTATCTTAAGTGTACTTTTCTGTTTCAGAAATTCTAGGGTTTGCTTTTACTTTTTAGCTCACTTGTTATTAATCTAACATTTTCTCATGCCTTGCTCTTTTCTAATATAATCAACTCTTAATATCGGAGTCAATTGAGCTCTGTTTTAAGGTCTCTTTGATTTACTTGCTGGTAGCAGTTGGCAGGGTCCTGGAAGGCAACTACCGCAAGAGTGCAAGGTCTCCACTTCGACCTCGCAATCCTCTCTATGTTCTCAAGAAACAATCATAGAGGAGTTAGAAAATTGCCTAGTAAGTTGGCTTAGTGTTTGGGAATCTTCCACATGCCAGTCTGTTTCCTCAGTGCATGCTGCCACCAAAGCAAGGGCTCAGCTGACTTGTCCTTATTCGTGCTATGTCTCTGTACCTTAACAGGTTTTTCTACACAGATGAGGCACCACCCCTTCCACCACAGTACAGAAGCAGCCACAGTCCCTGATCGAACACCTAGGGGCTCATTTCTGTCTAGATTTAGTTTCTGAAAATTTCCTAATGTAGACCCATAGAAAAAAATTTTTCCCTTGTGTTTTTTATTTCCTTATCGTTACCTTAGGAGAAAATTTCTTTCATACCAGCTACATCTTAGCCAGCAGTGGAAGTGTTCACAGAAGGTTTCCTTACACAGCAGCCTCAGTGGTCAGTGCAGATTGCTCTCAGCTGAAATATGAGACTAAGTCCTTTGTTCATTACAGATTACTTATCTGAGAATTGGGGCTACAGTTCAGAATATTTCTGAAACACTATCACCAATAAATGCTGAAAACTTCTCGAATAAACTTTACTTCTTAGAGATTGATTACGGGACATCTGGCTAGTTGCATATGCTCAATCTTACTCAGAATGAGTATGATATCAATACAGTAATAATGTCTACCATTTACTTTCTCTCTTGCTCTTTCATTGTTTGATTTATCCTCATTTAAAATGAAACATTACAACATAACATGGCATTTTATATGTACAAAAGAAGTTATTTGTGTTCAATTTTCAAAGCAAAATAGTAAAACCAACACCTGTCTATCTATGATCCAGTCTTTGACATTTAGCATTGCCAACATCATCAGTGTTACCAATTTCTTCCACCTTGGTCCCATGACTCTCCCTTTTCCTACATTAACTACAAATAAACTCAACAAATGAACACAATGGAGTTCAACAAATGTTTGTCAACTGAGTGAACGAAAATGTGTTTTCAAAGTAGTTTTGATCTTCTCTCTCTTTTTTTTTAACTTAACTACCTGATTGGTTAAATAGTATAGCAGATGCTATATGTGATAGCTTTTTAATCTACCTGATCTGTAAATAAGCCCATTTTGATAATATAAATTTGCTTCCTGCCTATCTGTTTATAACTAGCCTAAGCCAAAAATAAGTTTTCAGTACAATGAGTCACAAAAGCACTAGGCTAAGAGATGTGTGGAGAGTTCCTTCTTTCTGACGCTGAATCTTATCTTGTTCTATGTGAGGAACGCTTGTTTAACTCAGCAGCTCGGTAATGCATAAGTCTGATTGAACATTAGAATTATTGTTATCTTATAATAACTAGGCTGTTTTTATATGTCATCCGTGACATATTTTATGGAATTTTTATTGTAGTTTACATTCCATCATTTCCTTGAGTGAAACGTTTTACTTACACTGAGAACTCCTTAAGATAGTCTTAAAATGTTCATTTCCTATGCTATTTCCGTATTCTGTATATTTAGTATATATTTTTTTCTTTGCTGTTGCTGTCATGGAATTTTTTTCCTGGAAGTCTTGTGAGATAAAATTTCCAAGATATGAGACATATACTAACAATTGCTAAGGCTTCTAACCCTAAAGACATTTGGATAAGATGCAAAATTCTTAATGAGAGAATTGTACAGTAGATGAGAAAAGGTTGCTTTGTGATCACAACTGTTTATTTAGTTGATAACGAACAATCCTTGGTATATCTGTTCTGTTGCCATGGAGCCTATTCATTAGCAGGGCATTCCTGTATGTTCTGCTCTGCAAAACTGGAAATTCCCAGAAAAAATTTACAAAAAAAGAAAAAAAATGCTGAACATCATATAAAAGAAAAGAAAGTGAAACCAAGATTGCAATATTTGGAAGAGAATCCGAGAAAGTCGGCCCATGCCATTTCCTAAAGGGCACTGAGCTTGAAAGACATAACAATGTTAGTTCTGGGACCTAGACGTGTACATTGTTCGTCTCTGGTGTGGGTTTTTCCTACTTTATAATGCATGAACAAACATTTATTTCATACATAGTATTTACTTAGGCCTGCCTGAGACACCTTGGGATATTCTAAAGAATAATCTATTCAGTCTTGCTCTTCAAGAGTCCACCTGTAAGTACAAGGAACAACATGGGCACACTTTAGTCACAAGGCAAGGCAAGATGGTTCTTCATTGCTTCTAAATGCTAAATTATGAGGTACAGATTATTAGTACATCATAATTTTTTGGGACAGGATCCATGGATGCAAGGGGAGGGCTCCTTGGGTTCCTGTAATAGGCATTTTCCTATCTTAATGAGATTCTTTTCACAACCAGTTGTTAAATTGCACACATCAGTTTTATTCACTTTTGTTTCTGTTATGATTCATAATAAAAATGTCAAAGAAGTGAAAAAAGGAGATGGATGAATAAGGCCTAGAATAATCGGGACAAAAAGCTGTGGTAAGGTAGGCTTTAAAGAACTGGCAGATCAATACATACGCAAATGTTACACTGCTGTGAGTGAGTGGGTAGGGGACAGAGGAGGCGAGCCCCAACCAGGCTAGACATGGAGTTTTGTGGGATTGGATGGCAGGTGTGGCAGCTAAGATAAAGCCAGAGGGTTTGAGAGTTGGGGTGTTGGGGAGTTGAAAAGGGACTTGAGATGAAGCTGGAGGAAAGCTCTTAAATGAATATAGCAGGATGCCTACATATTGTGAGTTTTCAATTGGGTGATGGGCTGGTGACAGTGGAGTTCAAGGAGAATTAGTATGGCTGTAGTAAGTTTGACTTTCAGATAAAAAAAAAAAAAGAGTGGAAGCTGAAATTAAGAGCACAAGTAGAAATTGAGTACCCAGCAATCAGGGACTCCTTTCAGTGATGCTAGAGAGGAAGAAGTATGTGTGAGGTTGTGGTTTGGATCTGGAGTGTCCCCCAAAAGTCTCATGTACCGATGAATATTTTGTACTGTTGGGAGGTAGTGGGACCTGGCTGGAAGGGACAGATAAATGCTTGGGACTTGACCTAAGAGGGGTGTGCCGGTGCCGCCTTTCCTCACTGCCTCGCTGGGGCTTGGCTTCCCTCTCTGCCATGCCGTAAGGAGCTCTTTCTCCAGTTCTGGCCCCTTTCCATGATTTCCAGCCACCTGTTTGTAAATGGATTGTGACCTTCTAAAACAGTGGGCTAAAATAAATCTTTCTTCCCTGAAGTTGTGGAAGTTGGGTATTGAGTCATAGTGACAAGAAAGTAACTAAGTAACTAAGACAGTGAGACGTACTACAGAGGAGAACAAGTCCGTGACTGAGTAGCTGTCAGAATGGAGGGATGAAGAGAATTCCTGAAACCTCATTCTGGGGGAAAAAGGTGTCAGTGACAGGATGTGTGGCAGAAGTAGTTGGTCAAAAAGAGAAGGTAAATTTGTTTTTTCCAACGTGACAGTAACAACCAGGAAGAGAAATATGGAAACACAGCAAATGTACATAAAGAAATTCTGTTGAGCACTTTGAAATACAAAGTATCGCATCCAGTAAGAAATCCCATTGTCTCATGTATTGTGACATACCTGAATAATAATGACTCTGCTCCGGGGAAGGTAAAGCTCAACAGCACAGCCAGCTCTCCTCCTTGAACGCGGTAGACAAGGCCACCATACTCCTGTCCGACTCTGTTTCTGACCATTTAGTTCAAAGCAACACTTAAGCATTTTATTAGGGGACAAAAGCCAACATTCCAGCTGGAGAGGGTGTCTATGCAAGACACTCTCTTCATCATGATTTAAATCATTTTGATTTGGTATCTGTCTCAAAAATTGGAGAATTATATTATGGGAGTGGAAAAGTCCAAAGGGCAGATAGAATCAAGGAGGCAGATTTTGAGTCAATGGGAGAAAAAGAGAGAGCACTTTCTAAAAATGTGAACGATCCATAAATGGAAAAAGCTAAGTATATTTCCTCTTCTGGAGATACTTTAACAAAAGCTCGACTCCCTGTAGAAATTCTATATATAGAATTCCTTCTTTGAGTTGGTTATTGGAATACAAGATCTCCACATCACTTTTTTATATTTATTCCTTTCCTCTTGTACATTATTTTTGGGGCTGATGGGGCAGGTGAGGAATATTTTGAATAATGGCAAGGATTTTTTTTCATTTATTCATGCAATTAGGATTTTTTTTTTTGGCTGGTTTGTTTGTCTTTGTAGTTTTTGCTATGATCCAAGCATGGGATACGGTGCTAGGGTTACAACAGTAAATATAGTAATCCTGTCCGATCTCTTAAGGTGCGCAGGATCAGAGAGCTAACTACCGTCATAGAAGTCAACATCTAGCTTACTCTTGCAGAGTCAAAAAGGCTTGAGAGTAAATAACTTATGATCTGAAACATCAAACATCACAGCAAATCAGATTGTTGAAGAGAGAAAAGGCTTCAGTTACTTCAATCTTATCAACATCATTTGAACATAAAAATTCAGTAGTAATGTCTGTTGTCAAAAAATACAGCTTAGAAGAGGAACTCTCAATTTTACAAAACGAATATGCCCCAGGCTCTTTTGGCTTCTGTTTCCTCATTTGTACTTACAGGTGTAATAATTTTACTAACCTTGGATGATGTGAGGATTAAATAAAACAACACGTGTAAAACACTTAGCATAGTACCTAACATGTTATAAGCAATGAATGACTGGTAACTATTAAAATATCTAAAAGATTGAGAGATCCGAAGGATAAATAATTTTGAAAAATTGGCAATTATGTTTACAGTTGGGGGTAAGAGAGGAAAAAAGTAAAATATAGCTTTCAGGCTTTTCACGTTGGCAGATTTTGTAGTGTAATGTCTTTCATCAAAACAAGGAAGGTAAGAAAAGTAGAGAGAAGAAAAAGGATGAATGTAACTCGGATATGTTGAGTTTGAAGGATCCTTGATACATTTTGGGAAATTCATGTTATGGGTAATTGAAGATAGAGCTCAAGGTTCAAAAAAGAGGCTGAGCTGTAGATATATATCAGACTTATAAGACTTTTCAAAGAAAATATGCACAGTGAGAAGAGAAACTGAAAGGAGCGCTACAGGCCTACCCGTGGGCATAAGGGGAGGTAGGTCAGGAGGCTGCACAGGAACCTCCAAAGAATTAAGAGAAGAAGAAAGCCAAGCTGAAGGGGGAAGAGTATTGCCAACAGTGCAAAGTCCAAGCGAAGTCAGATAAGGTGCGAACCAAGTCATACCCATTGGAGTACATAATATCTGGAGATCTGCTGTGGCTTTTAGGGAAGGGGACTTTCATGGAGTGAAGGAAACGCTTCCTATCACAGTGTGGCAAAGAAGAAATGAAAGGCTGGGAAGGGAATACTGTGTTTTCTGAAGGAAGAGCAACCAGGAGAGCTCGACCTGCAGAGGGAAAACCTCTTGCTCCCTCATCCTTCACAACGCCGCGTTTCCCCACCATCTTGTCTTCCTTCAGTCCTGGGGTTCTTAACTGTGGGTCACAAATGGAATTTAAGGGTTCTGTTTCTTTATAGAAAGCTGATAAACAACTTTAAGTTCACTACAAATCTTGTATTTTTCACTGCTTGTCAACTTAGGAGGCAAAACTACAGAAAATTAGCAGTATCTGTGGCTGTCAAAAATCTTTTTTCATATCATTTTACAATTGTTGCAGATTTCTCAAAAATATCACTTATACTCATCACTTTTGTGAAATTTAGTAGTTATTTTAAACCTGCTGCCAGATCTCATAAATAAATTGTTTAAAATATTTTGATAACTGTATTTGAATGTAACCAGTTTTCTTTGTAATCTATGTCTTTTGTGATTCTCAACAACGCTGTTCTACAAAGGAGTCCACAGGCGTTCCCAGAAGTCAGACCCCAGATGTGTTTGGAATGTCAGATGAAGACTTCCTGCTGGCTTGTTCTGTAAACTATGTGTCTATTTCATTGGCTCAAATCCCTCAGTTTCTCTCTGCTGCTCTTGTTACGTTCTTCTCTAAGCCCTGACTGTCCTGTATGCCCCTGCTGGTCCCTTATTCTTCACCTGGTCATAAAGACAGACAAAAAAGACACCACTCTTCTGTGCTGTAAGATTGATGCAAGTGGCTAGGTCACCATCAACAAGCATTATCCAGTGCAGGGTACGGTGGCCTGCAGTGATGAGGGCAGCACTGGTCCCTCCTGGGAATTTATCATGCAGTGGTGGGGTGGTCAAAAGAGAAGAACAGTTATCAGGCAGCCGGAAGCTGTTTTGCTTTGATACAGTTTTATGGTGTGTGAGGTTCCAGCGGGTGCTTCATCAGGAGGTGACTGGAAAGGGAAGAAAATTCCATTAAAGGACTGAGTTTGCCAAGATTGGGCAAATATGGTTCAGAAGGCAATCTGTACATTTCCTAAGAATGTTTTGGAAACATTAAATATAGGGCTGGACGAATGGCTCAGCGGTTGCTTGCTTAGCAAGAGCTACTAAGTATCTGAGTTTGATTCACTAGTACCTCATAAGTCGACGTGGCAGTGCACGCCTGTAATCCCAGGACGGGGGAGGCTGAGACAGGAGGATTGCTGTGAGTACAAGGCCAGCCGAGGCTACAGTATCAGCTTGAGCTACAGAGTGAGACCATATATATATATGCCATGAAACATTAAACATAATGAAGCAAAAGAGATTTTTTTTGGGTCCATCTGGGTAGGTAGATGTAGATAGCATACAGGATTGTAGTTGAGAAAAACATTGAAGAACAAACTGGTCCTTTTTTTCTTCTTCTAAGCATTTATACCAAGAATGCTCATAATCACTACAGATGAAAATATTAGGCAAACATTCATTTAGAAAGCCCTTTGATATGAAGAGTTGTCAATTTTTCACAAATGAGTACATGACACCTGCTGGTCAAAATGTATAATACATTAGATTATTGACCCCTTTCCTGTATCAAAGGTGAGATCTAAGGTTTCTTTTAATGATGACCAAGGGAGGGTTTTTTTTTTAATGGTAAACATGGTGCTTAGTTCATTTTAATTTGAAAAATTAAAGATGTTGAAGAAATTAAAATATTTAAAAAATTCTTTAGCAGTAGTAAACTGGAACTCAGAGAGAAGTCAAGTTTTTCCCACTATCTCTTGCATGGACCAGTTAGTGCTAGAGTGCTGATGATTTCTGTTTTACGTATTCACAACAGGAAAGGATTTAGGTTGTTTATTAACATCTCTTCTCACTCTGATTTGATTCAACTTTTCAAAAAGTGTATTACTAGGGATATTGTAAGTTTTATGTGTCTAATGATGTCTTTACTTAAAAAATATCTGGTTTATTGAAGTAAAATTTCCATGAAGTAAAATGCATCAATTGTGTGTGTGTCATCCTATGAGTTTTGATAAATACATATAGTCACTTCACCACTACTGCAATCAAGATTTTTAATATTTCTGTCACTTCCAAATAACTTTTTATAGCTCAGTCTACCCTTCCACCCAAGATGCTGGCAACTGCTAGCCTGTTTTCTACCTCTACAATGTTGCGTTTTCCAGAAAGTCATACATAGTACAATATACACTTATACATATGCAGAAGATAGGCTTTCTTTATCTTTTTTTCATTTAGTTTAATACTTCTGTTGCAAATATCAGTAATCTGTTCCTTTTTGTTGTGAGTAGCATTCTACTGTGTGAATAAACCACAATGTTTGTCATTTAACTACTTATCGAGAATTCAAGCTGTTTTCAACTTCCTCTGTCTCCCTCCAAAAATGTATATGCATATATACATATATACATATATACATATATACATATACATATATAATGGACACATAATAATTGCACATATTTATGAAGTACAGAGAGGTATTTCAATACATGTATGCAGTGTGCAATAATCAGGTCAGAGTAATTGGTGTAACTATCATCTCGGACATTTCTTTCTGTTGAGAATATTCAAAGTCATCTCTATTAGCTATTCTAAATACTAAATGAGTTGTTGTCAACTGTAGATATCTCACTGTGTGTATCCACTTGTACCTCTGCACTTCCAAACACTTTTGCAAAGCTCCCTCCCTCCAACCCTTTCAACTCTGATAACCAGTCCTCTATTCTTTATTATGAGATCAACTTTTAGCTTCCGGAGGTCCCTGAGAACATGCAGCATTTGTCTTTCTGTACTTGATTTACTTTACTTACCATAAAATCATCTTGTTCCATTCATGCTCCTGAAAGTAACTGAATTTCATTCTTTTAATGGCTAAAATATATCCCACTGTGCATATACATATTTTCTTTACTCATTAATCTGATGATGAGCATTTACCTCTATTCTATATCTTGGTTAATCTCAGCAAAATAGTACTGCAATAGATATGAAATGTAGATGTCTGTTCAACGTACTAATTTTAAACAAATTTACCCCTGGTAGTGAGAAACCTGGGTCATATGGTAGTCCTGTTCTTAGTTTTCTGAGAAAAACTATACTGTCTTCCATAATGACTAAACTAATTTACATTTTTGTCTTGTTTTTCTTTTGGAGATAGGTGTCACTCTAATTTACATTTTCATTATAAGTACACAAGAGCTTTGCTTTTTCTGCATCTTCACCAGAATTTATTTTCTTTTTTCAATAATAGCTATTTTAATGAGATGAGATATCTCATTGTGGTTTGATTTCTCTGATGATTATTGATGTTCAATATTTTATGTACTTGGCCACATATACTTGTTCATTTCTACATCTTCTTTTGTACAATGTATATTTAAATAATTTTCTATTTAAAAATAGATTGTTTTTATTACCATTGAGTTTTCTGAAATTCTTTTATAGTATGACTATTAATTCTGTATCAGAGGTTAGTTTATAAATATTCTCCCATTCTGTATGTTTTTTCATTCTATTGATTGTTTTCTTCATTGTGCCAAAGCTTTCTAGTTGGATATAAAGGGGCGGGAGGAATGGTGCAGTAGTTAAAGCACTTGCCTTGCAAGCACAAGGCCCTGAGTTAGATTCCTCAGCACCACATAAAACTGGGTGTGGTGGCACACACCTGTGATCCCAGAACTCAGGAGGCTGAGGCAGGAGGATTGTCTGGAGTCCAAGGCTAGCTTGGGCTCCATAGTGAGTTCAGGACCAGCCTGGGCTAACAAGAGAGACCTGCCTCAATAAATAAATAAATAAAGTGAAATCTAGTTTGATATAAAGCATTTGTCAATTTTTACTTTCAATTTCTTCACTTCTGAGGTCATATAAAATTTTTTATTTGTTTGGTTCACTCTTTTCTTCTCAGAGTAGCTAAAGATGTGTCAATTTTATCTTTATTTTAAAACTTCTTTGCCTAATTGAGCTTTATAAACTTTCTATCTCCAATTTATTTCTACTGTCATCTTATTTATTTTCCTTTTATTGATTTTGGATTTAATTTCCTACATAGTTGACTTGCATTGCTAGGCTGTTGATTTGAGAACTTTGTACTTACTTGATGTAGGCATTTATTGCTATAGGCTTACCTGTTAATGTTCCTTTGGCTACACCTATCTGATAGAGTTTAGTGTAATGAGTTTTCATATTCACTTAGCTAAAATGTCCCTCCCAAATCTTATATATTTAGAAGTTGCTCTTTGGGAAAGTCATAGAATCATGGGATGCTCTACCCATTAGTGGTTTAACCCACTGATGAGTTTTTAAGTACAGGTGCTGTTAGGAGGTGGTTCACGGGAGGTCAGTGATCACACAAGTTGGAATAGCCAAAAAGGATGTATTCTTGTCACTCTTATCTCTGCCTCTGCTTGCTCGCTGCCTTGGCCTGGGCAGTTTTCCTCTGATTCCTTGGTTCTTGCCACTTCTTCCTGGGAGCCCGTTGACAATGTGAGAAACGAGCTCTGAAGCTGTGAACCAAAATAAACTCGTCCTGTCATGTTGCAGTACAAAGGTTATGAAATGGCTCAAATTCTGTCTTGGGGGACTAAGAGAAGTCTGCAAGCCTCTGCACAAATTTATTCTCCTAAGTTGGGGATGGGGGTGACTGTGAAACCCAGAGCAGAAATCTTTTCCCATACTCGTTGGGGGAAAAGAAAATGCACAGTCAGAGGAAAATTGCTTAGGGGACTGAATCATTTACAAGGAATTTCTAAAAGTTACAGAGCATGTATGTGGGGACACTAGAATTACAGGCAGAGTGTATTTTTATAATCCATCACTGGATATAGGCAGGTGGAGGTGGGACAATGCTTTAGGCAAAGACGTACATCAAGCAAATTCCACAAAGGGGTAGATCTTGAGAAAAAGAGGTTACTGGTCATCAGCATAGCATGTGTACAGCTGTCCTTGAAGTAGCAGATTCACAGTAGTTTAGTTCATGGGTTGACACTGCCAGCCTTGGTTGAGGTAAACAGTTAATAGGAGAATGCACCCCCACAGCAAGCACATCCCATTACCATCTGTGAGGCAGAAAAACCGAACAAGTACTGATTCATGGATTATTAAGAGCATCTACACATTCTCCTTGAAGTTGCAGGTGTTGGATATTTGTCTTAGAGTGGTCGTCGTCGTCGTCAACATCATCATCATCATCATCTTCTTCTTCTTCTTCTTCCTCATCTTCTTCGTTTTTACCTTTCAGCACTTCAAATACATCATTACATTCCCTGTTGGCCTACAAGTTTCTGCTGAGAAAACTGATGCTATACTACATGTGACTTGGTGTTTTTCTCTTGGTGCTTTTGAATGCTATGTGTACTTTGACTTCTGACAGTTCAATGATAACGTGCCTTAGAAACAGCCTCTTTGAATTGAGTTTAATCAGGGTTCTTTGAGATTTATTCATCTTTGTGTCTATTTATTTCCTAAGACTTGGGAAGTTCTGAGCTATTATTTTGCGATATATACCTTTTGCTCTCTTCTATCTCTGAATTCCCATAATGCAGAGATATGCATGCTTAATGATACCTCATAGGCCCCATAGACATTTTTTTCATTTTCTCCCCACTGTGACTTGTTAATGGAAAAGATCAATGTCTAAAATGAGAAATTATTTTTTTCTCATTCGTTTACACTTTTTTGTGGCTTTCAATTGTATTTATTACTTCATTCATTTAATTTTTCAGCTGCTATATTTCTGTTGGGCTCTTTTTTTTCTGACACCTTTTTGTTGAATTCCTCAGTCAGAGGATGAGCTTTTTATTTATTTTTAAAATTTCATTGAGTTGCTTGTATTCTCTTGTATCTTTCTGAGCTTCCTTAGAATCATCATTTTAGGTCCATTTTCCGACCTCTTATAAATTTCCTTTTATTTGCACCCTGTTGCTGGGGAATACAATATTTTCTTGCGAATGTCACATTTTTTTTTTTTTTTTGCCTTTGTGTTTCTCTTGTCCTGACTTTAATATGTGCTCACCTGGTACAAGAGTTAGTTGCCCTTTGCATATTACAAAGTTCTTTGGTTTTTGATTTTTCTGTTGGAAGAGACTTTTTTCTATGGGTAGGTATTAAAGTATTAATTAGGTATAGTGTGCTAGCTTTGATTCTGGGTGGACTGAATAATTTGAGCTCTGCAGTTTCTTCAGCTATAATCCTCATCAGTGGTTGCATTAGTGACCCAGGCTGTGTGTGTGTGTGTGTGTGTGTGTGTGTGTGTGTCTATGCTAAAGTTGCATGTTTTTTTGAGGGCAAAGTTGCTACTTCACTGGTTATTGGGCCAAATGAAAGCTCATGGAAGCACGTTGGGTGGCTGGTTATGCCATGATTTCACCACTGAAGCAGGGTTAGATGTGTATTAGCCAGATCCAGTGGGCTATGTGGCAGGCTCAGGTGGGGTAAAGGGCCGTACTTGCCTGACCGGCAGGCCGGCTACAGGTGCATGTGAGCACTGCAACCAGCCAACTGCATGGTGGGCTCACGGTGCAAGGGTGAAGGCTACCACCGTCTGGCTGTCAGGCTGAGAAAGGACATACATGAACCACCAATTGTGTTACCGGCTGCCCTCAGTGCGAGTCTGCCTGCCGGGTCCTAGGGAAGGTGCTCTGGTAAGTCTAGAGGCCAGGATATCAGCCTTGCTGCTGGGTGTGCACTCTGAGCAGTAGGGTGCTTGTGTGAGCAAGGTGAAATGCGGGAGATATGCAATAGCTAGTAGTCCCTAACATGGGGTGTACCTCAGCAGTGGGTACAGTTTTAAGACGGTGCCAAGCCACAGCGGGGAGTAAGCATCTGTATCACGGTCCCTACTCCGTGGTAACATAACTAAGTGAATTCTGGGAAACTCTCCCAAACTGTGATTGGGGACTGTGAGGCCTACTGGAGTGCCATGTGATGTCACTGGCGACGAGGGCAACTGGGGTCTTCTGCCTACCTTTTCCGGTAGAGCCAAGCCTGAGCATGGGCGGAGCAGGGCAGGCCGATGCAGGGGCCTCGCCCATCTGAGGTACCGTCGTGGGTTTGCATGCTCCACAGGGATCGTGCCACTTTCCCGCTGCTCTCCCGTGTACATCCTCAGTCACTGCTCCCGAAGCGTGGCTGTTCTTCTCCGTGGTCCTGTGTGGTGGGGAGGGGGAAGCACCAGAAGCTTGACTCTGTGCTGTTGATGTCTCTCCTGTTTCAACTTTTGGTGATTACAAAGTTTAGATAAATATTTCTGTACAGGTCTTTGTACAAATGTATATTTTTCACATCTCCTCAATTAATATCTATGTACAGAATTGTTATTATATGGTAAATAAATGTTTACAGGAAATTATATTTTTGCTTTAAAAATAACTTTATGCATTTTCCCTTATGTCATCTTTATTTTAGACTTCTAGTTATGTTTCATACTTCTATTATTGTAGAAACACTCTGTACAAAATGTAGTTTTCATTCCAAGTAAACATGACGTGTCTTCACTACAGGATCGTAGAGTAGCCTTTTCAAGGGAACGGAGTGTTGTATAAGGGAGGGAGAGCGTAGACTTGGAATAGGCTGTCTGTCACATAGCTTGCTGCACGGCCTCTGTTTGAAAAGCAAATTGCATTTATAAACATCAATAATTTTATTCTTAAGTGGTGAGTGGTACAAGTATCTATACAATGCAGGGCTATATGAAAGAATATAAGGAATAATGTAAAGAATACAATTAATGGGTACTATTATTGCCCTTAGATTTAAAACATTTTCTATTGGCATGAAGCTACATTAGAGAAAACAAATGACACCCCACTATTAATGTTTTAATAATCATTAGGAAACTCATGTTTCTCCAAAATTTATATTACATAGAAACGAGTACATTTCTTTTTGTTCTAGTGTCTATGATGTGCAAGTTTTGAAAATTATGCTATTTTACCTTATCATACATTAGAATTTTGTATTAAAGTAAAATCATGCCTTATACATTAACAAGGAATGTCATTGCCACATTAAAGATATGAAACTTTATAACATTTACGGTGTGATTCATTTAGACTAAGACTCATTTTAACTTTTAAAAGATTGATATTTTTCTATAGCTTTACTGGAGAATATATTTTCAATCAAAAGCATTAACAGTATCTTGCTATTTTAAAGCTATTTTTTACTTAGTTCCTTGGTAGATATTTTTTAAAAAATGTCAATTAGGTTGTACTGACATCTGCTGGAGAAAAAGTAAATTTCATAAAAATTGTATTTTATAAGTTTAAATAGAATAGCTTAGTCTTTAAAATTGCTATCTGGGCTTACCAAATTGGCAGCTTTGAATGATCATTTCAGATTCATGGTTCATTTGACTCCAGTGGTTTGTTAGCCTGTGGCAACACTCTGGGATCTTCAAAATGGCCAGCAGCATCTTTTACACAGAAACTTTATTAAGGAGTGAAATGTCTTTTAAATCAGAACTTCTTCTAATCTGTCGTCACACATCTTCTGGGCCTAAAAAAATCCTGTCTTTATTAAGTTAGAATTTACCTCGAGAAAGTGCTCCTGGGGTGGCAAACTTAGGTTGTAGTGTAGTGTAGAGCTACACTAGAGGGCAGCATTTTTCCTGAAAATAAACATGGCTACCTTAATCCTTACTGGTCCCACACCCTGATTTGCAGTCACAGAAGTTTACTGTTGGAAAAAAGATTACTGATCATTTAGTTTGTCTTGGTTGTTGATGTGAAAATTAAGACCTAGGTAAATTTAAGTGTTTTAGCCTCTTGCTCACACTAGAAAAAAAGTTCTGTGATTCTCCTCTTCCCAAATTGTTTTCTATATACATTGGCGTCACTAGCTGTATGTTGCTTGTGTCTATGGTTTAAACGAAAAAATACAAATAGAAATATGTTTAAAAATTATATTGTTTTCTAAATATAACTTTCTCTAATGAGAGCTATGCTATTAAAATACAGTGCACTGTGTAATTTTGATCTTATGCTCTGAAATGTTTTCCCAGAAAACAAAGCTCCCCTGTAAGTTCCTTCACATGTGAAAACAGAAGCATGTAGATTTGCATAACCTTAACTGGGCAAGTTTCTGGCTTCTTGACCAGGGTTGGGGTACGGGGTTACAGATTTTTGCATTAGTCATTTTATCCTAACATAAGCACATCTTCTCCTTCATTTTGTTTCAGTAGGTATTGCTGGCAGGCAAAACTTTGGAAATCCAACTTGAATTGTGAGAAAGTATTCCAAGTGGATACATTAATAAATATTCTGTAATAAAATGCCAATCAGAGGTTTTTTTTTTTTGGCCTTACCTTTGGCACTGCTGGCATTTTGTGGTGAAGGTCTGTCCTGTGTCTTATGTCCATCTGTCTTGGTGGCCTCCTCACTGGATGCCGATGTTCATGGGTGGAGGTGGGCAATCAGCCCAGGTTAAGAAACACTGCTACAGAGTAAGGCTTTCTTCTAGTTTTTAACTACTTAAAAATATTCCAGTGAGTAATATTTTTCAAATAAAAAATACTGACATATAAAAAGTAGGCTTGAGTCATTTCCAGATTAAATACTTCATTTAAATATTCTTCCTGGGGCACAGCTACAGTGGCTTCCTTCATTTAAAAATATTTGCAATATTTATTCTTGCTTCTTTTCACACTCCATAATTTTGAACCAAGTTTTTGTTTTTGACTTTTTAAAGTTCCTCTTTATCTCTGATAGCTTTAAAAAAAAAAAACCCTTATTTTCCTGATACTACAAAGTGCTTTCTCATTTGACAGTCTTTAAAACAGCTTTAAAACAGGTCATCCTCATCCTGTAGACAAGGAAATTAAGTGGCGCCAAGACCTTTCGTATGTGTCTTGTGTATCAAATGTTTCTTCTACAGTAAGCACGTTTTTGAAAATATTTGCACTTTACATTGAGTGGAAATTCATGAAAGCAGAAAGGGAGGAAAGGACAGAAGGGAAGGATAAGGGAGGAATTCAAATGAGAGAAAACAAAACTTGAGAGAACGCTATTGAGATGACAAAAACGGGCAGAGGATAGGGTGACCTGCTTTTATCATGTGTCCTGTAGATTCAGCCCTTTGAACTCCGCATCCCTTCACAGCAGTGCTGCCACGCCCTCCTCCCTTCCCACTGTCGGGCTCAAAGCCCCAGGCCTTCGCGTGGAACAAATGTGAGCACGCGGCTGTCTCCAAATGGTTTACGGCTAGGACCAAGAAGGGGTCAGCGATTCATCGTCTGTACTCTCAAGCACAGATTCCCTCAGTCCACCGCTTGCCGGCCTTTTCAGCCTTTTCAATACAGCTCTATGAATGAGCTTTCCAAATCCTGCAGCATTCAAGTATTTTGTACACGGAATACAAAAATAAATAAATATGCGATGGTAGGAAGACTGATGGGAAACAGGTGCGCTCAGATGTGGTATTAATAGCGTTGCCAAGGCAACACTTTCAGAGGCATTTAAGTATGAAAAGCTCCAAAAACATAAATACTACAGGATGGATCCAGGTAATAAACTTTATTGGAACTGGTTTTAAAGAAATAATTGTGGATATGCTCAAAAATGTGTTTAAGGCAAAGGATGCATATTCAAATATTCATAGTAAGAAGTTATCAAATAAAACAGTAAAATGATAATTGATGACACTAACCATGGTTTATTCATACAACGAAATACAAAATACATCATGCAGGTGAATATCACACACATAAATACATTCCCAGAAAAGTCTGTAAGAATTGTCAGCCGGGTGGTGCGGTACTCATTTCTACTCTATACTGTTTAGGATATTCCAAATTGCTAGGCAGAATATGTTCTCCTGGAATGATAAGGACAAAGGCATTTACAATAGAGTGCAGGTGAGAGGAAATTATCAAGGCTCCTTGCCATTGTTGCACACAAACAGTACCTTGCACACCTCAGCTGGTGGAGGAGGGCTTTCCTACTTTTGTGTGAAGTGTGAGATTCATTTTGACCTTACGATCAGTAAGCAACACTACTCATCCCAGCAGTTTTTGATTTCTATACATCTAAATTAGACAAGGCATTATGCTATATTTATGCTATTTCCTTTATTCCTCTAAAAAAAGAAAAAAAAAAGAAAGAAAACCCAGGTAGATACTATCCTCATTTTGTAGATGAGAAAAACAAGGCTGAGTGGCTAAGTCAATGTGAGGTCTAGAAAGGATCTGAGTCCCAGTGCTCTTCATGGTAGAATGAATACTTAACTCCTAAGCTCCACTAATTCTCATATGCAATTTTAAGCCTGACATCTCTTCTGGATCATGTGTGGCAAGAATAAGAAGTGTTAAGGGAAAGATGATTTTAGTAGGAGTCTAGCAGCCGTGTGAGTTTTTGTAATACATACTGAACTGTACTTTGGTTTCGCTCTCCAGTTGGTCTGTAGTATCTGAAAACATAATCAGCTTAGGTCATGCTGAAGGCCAAGTTTAAAAATGTAAGATGAGAAAGGAAATCTGGGAGTATTTTTCCCAAAGGGAAATTTTCTCATGGATGATACAGCTAATGTTTCCTAAATAATCCTGATTACTATATTACATAGAAATCTGTCAGAACACTGCACCACCAAAACATGAACCTGCTTAGTAAACATGGAGAACATAGATGTTTATTTACTGGATGGTGGAATGCAAAGGGCCAAAACACTGTCAAGGTTGGGTAAAGCAGATAATTAACCTTACTGATTTTCAGTGAGGTTCTAAGGTTTTTTTTTTTTTTTTTAATCTGACTGCATTAAGACACATACACACTAAAGAAACAAAATACACTGAAGCAACTGCACAGCAATCTCACTGTCGGAACATTATTCGTGATTATGTCTCTATTCTTACAGGCTTGTGAAGAGAAACACAGGGTAATGACGACGGGAAAGGGGAAGGAAGAGGCGGATAAAGAAGTGACAAAGGTCTGATAAGGTATTCCTGCCAACAGTAGTGAAAAGAACTGCACTCAGACGCTGGAGAAGACACAGATACAAATTTATGTAACAGACAGGGAAACTTTTAATTACTGACACAATCTCCCTAAAGAATTCACCTGCTACAACTCAGTTGTTTTTTCTGTATATGTAACTGAAGTTTCATTACAATGCATAGTGCCATGGACTATTTTTCTGGGGAAAAAAAAAAAAACCTGACAGCAAGCAACTGTGAGTAATACACACAGCTGTTCAGCATGCCTGTGATAAACTATGCTTTAAGAATAAAGATGTTTTGATAATAGGGGTTTAATTTCTGAGTTCCTATCTTTCAGAAGTTATTATATACATGGCTAACACATTTATGAAAAATATAAAAAATGTACATTCTTGAGGTCAGATTCAGTGACAAAACACAGTAACACATTTGCTTCTTGCTGTATGCAAGTTGCACAGGAAAAACAGGCTGCATCTCACGGTGATCCATGCAGTAAAAGCTCACAAAAATCAAGCAACAGCTAGACATCCGTTAGCTACTGACACCTTTCCAGTCACGACAGACTTATCAACAAAAATATGAGCATCAGGACCATGCCGGGCAGAGTCCATGTGGCTGGCAGGGCCACAAGGGAAGCACGGGCGCCACTCATCTGCCCTGTTCTCACAAGGAATGGAGATGGTTTTCTACTCCCATGGCTTTTCCCACAATGCAAGTTTTCGCCAGAGGCATTTCAGGCTTCAAATGAAAACCATCAGCTTTTAGTGAAAAATAAAGTGCCTTTCTTGAGTCTCTGATCTTGAAAACATCTCGCGCTAGGTCTTTAAGGCAAATGCCAGGAATCAAAGAAATTGTTGAACAGTCTCACAATGTAAACAATAAAATCGCCTGCCAAGGACTTATAACCTTGGATGAAACACTTTACAGGAAGGCCTGTGCAGCAGACCAGTTTCTTGACGTTAATGTAACTTTTATATCCTAGAAGCATTGTATACATATATATGTATATACACATGTATATACATTTTTCCTGTTGTAGAGACTTCTGCACTAGACCAAAGTTCATGACGTTGCTTAAAAACCAAAATATATAACATGGAGAAGCTACTCAAATATCAAGCAGTTTTCAGGTTTCTTGTTTGTTTTACCTTCACATTTTACTTTTGTGGTTAGCATATGGAAAACCGAACTGGGAAATCATAATGTTGGAATACTTTAATGGCATGTTATCATAGATATTAACTAGTTTATTTATACAGTAGGACCTCTGCAGAAAGTGCTCAGCTCGGTGCCACATTCCAGAATAGCCACCATTGGTTTCTTTTTCCAGATTGCCCATGTTTACAGGTTTCACAAATACCCCTGATGTCTTCCCAGTGTGCTTGGCAACGATAAAATTCATGGCAATATCATCACAGTTTTGAGTTTCATCTATCAAAGCATGGACGGTTGCGGGTTGTCTCTGAAAGAGTTCGAGATATTTGCTATTGAAGAATGAGGCTCCAATAAGCACCATAGAATACTGGTCACCATTTTCAAATCCTGGTGCTTGGAGTTCAAAACCTCCATAACTATAGATGCCTGATGAAGTGGAGACATGCTTTCTAGGAACAAATCCTACAATTTGATCAGGAAATTGCTGAAAAAAAGGGAAAAAGAACAATTAAGCCTGGCATTTCCTCAGTGCAGATTAGGGAGGAAAAGGCCAATAATTACAGAGAATGAAACTGATATGTTAATTTTCCTTATTACATACTTCTACATCTTAATTTCATCTCACTCCAGACAACTTCATAAACTTATTTCCTATGTTTACAGGTCAAATTTCATCATACACGAATTTCATAAATGGCTAGCGGAGGAAAAGGGAAGTGGGGAAGGTGGGCAGGTACGAGGTGCACTTTGAACAAACACCTGGTCCATTTCGCTTGCCTGTGTACTCAAGTCATAATGGTGTGCAGGGCGTGGTCAGACTCAGTGTAAGCAGCCAGATCACCTGGCCATATGGGCTGAAACTGTTCTTGACATTTTTTATGAATAAAACCTAGTATATTTATGTTTATCAATTACAGTTTATTAAGATTATCCTAATTAACCTCAGTCTTCATATTCTGCCCTCCTGAATCTTTACATTTTGACCAAAGTGGTGTGTGTGTGTGTGTGTGTGTGTGTGTGTGTGTGTGTGTGTGTGTATGACCTTTCTTAGAGCTCTCATGGCTGAAGTATTCTATTACAACTTTTTGCCATACTATAGATACCTAATGTTATATTCCAAGTAACTAATGAAGGAGAGTTACTACAGTACAAATTAGCCATTTATTGAGTACCATCGTATCTAATCATTTTCATAGGGCTTCAGGGTATTTGTATACAGTTCTGGTTTTGAGCAACATTACCATAATTGGCAAAAGAGATCACTGGTACATGCACAATGGGACAGCTAGCAAGTAACAGAACCTTATGTTTATCTAAGGTAGGACTGAGGGGAAAAAAAACAGAACCAAAACAAAAATCTACCTGCCTGGCACAATGGTCCATGTAGAATTACTGCTGCAGAATTCGTAAACATGTCTTAGAACCAGGATTGACTTTTGCGGAGGGATAAATGCTTTCTTTTACAGAGTTATATACAATAGCAGTATAGCAAACTATTTCTATTTGAGACCCATGTCAATGAAAAAAAAAACCCCAGCATTCTTATTTTTTACTACATCAGTTCATTTCTTTATTATTTAGAAACTAATCAGTCCTTCCCAACAAGCTAAAATATTGGTTAAATATAGATAAAAGATACGAACTTTCTGGTTGGCTTAAATAAATTTAGGAAATCTTGATTAGCCTACAACTTCATCAATTTTTTAGATGAATATTGAGTATACTGTTTTGAGTAACTCCTGTGTTAAACCATGTAAGCTGGTTAAGCACTAGATGCAACTTTACATAGACAGTTTCATAAAGGATACAGCAACATTACCTGCCACACTGAGAAAGCAAAAACAAGGTCCTGGGCACTGATGAGTGTGTCGTCATCTACCATTAGCACCGCTGAAATGAAATGAAGATTTAGACTGCACAGTTTGCAAATCAAAAGTAGTAAGATATAATTATGTCTACAGAGATTGTTCAAACGAAGCATTTTCTTATCTGATTAGTAAGTAAGAAGTGTATTTTCAGAGAGATTGCTCTAGTAGAAAGAAACTTTTCATATTACAATGGACTTTACAACTGCCTAAGGCAAAAACTGTCATGGAAATATTATCCATCATCCTCATAGAATCTAATGAATCTATAAATAAATAAAGCCAAGGTTCTTTGAAGCTAATTCCAACTTCATGAAATTGTAACAAATGCAGAATGACAAAATAAATACGTTAAACTAAATGGTATCTTATTACTTTCTGGAATGCAAATGACATGTACTGTAGCATTTTCTTTTCCCTCCCACTTTCCCTCCTTTTTTCCTCAATATTAACCTCTTCATTGTTATCATTTTTCCTTTTTTTTTTTTTTTTTTTGAGAAAGGGTATCACTCTGTAGTCCAGGCTGGCCTCGAACTCATGGCAAATCTTCTGCCTCAGCCTCCTGAGTGCTGGGAATCCAGGTGTGTGCCACCACATCCGGCTTACGTGGTGCTGAAGACTGGAACTCAGGGCCTTGTGTTTGCTAGGCATGTGCTCTATTACTCCAGCACCTACACTCTTTATGACTGTTAACATATATATCATTTCCTTCCAAGGGAAACTGTTTTTAGTATCTTAGAAACTGTTCCTTAAGCTGGTCAAAGTAATTTATGACGAACTTCCCCTTCTCCAGACAGTTAAGACAAGGAGAAAGCCAGAAATCTATGCACCCACCCCAGCTCTGACTCACCACTGGTCTCCAGTTCAGGGAAGACCTGGAGGCGGTTTCTCATTCGGTTTGCTGTCTGCAGTTTGAAGACCACTGGGACAGGGTGAGGCCCCAGAGAATTCCATAACTCATCGGGGCCCTTCTCCCCGACGTTGTTCCAGACCACAATCACTTTGTGCAGACGTGGCACTGCCTGATAATGATTCAAAAGCCTTAGTAAGAGATCCGTTCTATTGTACGTCTGCATGACGAGAGTGAAAGAATCCAGGGCAGGCTTGCCCTGGGATTTTACTTCCCTGCGCAAAGAGAGCATCTTGTCTTCCTTGATGCTGGGGAGGAGGTTGGTCAGAGCTCCGGCTACCAGCAGTAACACCAGGATGACCACCAAAGAGAAGCGGAGCACTCGAATCCCCATGACTCTCCCCGGAAGTTTGCAGACGTGGCAACACCTGGAGCACAAGTCAGTGTACAACACAGTATTACCTTCTTGCCAGTCACCATGTTTATAGTTTTTCAATGAGGAGAGAAATCTATCTTACTTTAGGTGATTCAAATTCAGTTCTTCCTTACCCTATGATAAGGTGATTTGGCCTAAGAGATTAAAAAATATAGCCTAAAACTCCTCTCCTTTCGGTTCTGTTCATTCTGCAGTTATAGACAAAAGATCTTTTAAACTTTTATTTCGGCAGCAGACTATCCTCCCCCACAGATAATCACACACAGACCCATAACTCATGAAGCAGACGATATCAGTGACAGCAGCAGCAGAGCGTTTGGTGGCTCTAGGACTGATCGGGCCCTGTATTATGAGTTCCGTGGATCATATGTGTTCATTCATTCAACACATTATACAGATCTCAGCACTTTGTCTGGGGCCACGCGGACACAGCAATGACAGCATATCCACGGCTAGCATCAGGGCAGAGGAGGGAGACAGAGAAACAAATTTAAAAGATTATTTAGGAGAGCAGTAATGAAGAGACTGTGACTGTGGGGAGAATAAATCAGCCATGTGACAAGCAGTGGCCAGCGTACAAGGCCTTGCCGTCCTCAATAAAGGTACAGATTTATGCATGGGAGGTGTGAAGGCACCATGGAGAGGGTTATGATCAGGGATTTAATTTATCTTTTTAATTATTATTCTCATTTAATAGTTCAGATGCTTACAGGGACTAAATACAGTTTCCAAGATTGCTAAGCAATTTTAAGCAATGGAGCTAGAATCTTCATCAGGAAAATCTGTTCCCGAAGTCCAGGCTGCCTGGGTTCAAATTCACACTGAACTGACTCTTTAACTGCTGAAACATCCCATCTTGCAATTCAGACCAAAAGGTACATGGTCCTTTCTTCCTCCCAGTGCCTGGGGATCTTCTAGACATCACTATGAAATAGCAGTAAATAACTGACTCGGGTCTTAGGTATTCATGGGTCAAACATTTTGTCTAATGAACCATCTGTTACATGTGCGAGGAGAGGTGAAAGAGTCCATAGTTTCAGACGCTAGAACTGATTTTCTGGCTTCCACGGGACCTTACCCTGTGCTTGCTTCCTCCTATCGTACAGCACTGTGACCTTTCAATTATTTTTTGTTTTTATTCTTCTGTTGTTTCTGCATCTCACTCCAGTCCACTCAGTCCTCCAATAGCCTCCGTAAGCCTTTGAGGTGAATGTTTCTTTTGGCCCCTGAGTCATCCCAGCAGCAAAGTACTGACTCAGCCGGACCTGACTGCAGGCCTCGTGAGCAGTAACTGTCTTGGTTTCACCCGAGCAACACGAGTTGGTTTTTCCTGCAGTTTCCTCGCACACTACAGAGACAGAACCATCAGAGTGGCATGTGCCACTCTGTGCCAGCTCCATGCGCTAGAAATGTGTGGGATTCTTTGCTATTTGATCCAGATAAGCTGAGTACATTCCAGGCAGGATGCAGTCACTTTTGTCCTCACAGAATATAGAGATCTAACTAGTTTCACTACCACCTAGGGCCCGTGTGAGTCCCTGGGTAAGCTGTACCCCGGGGACCCTGAATCTGTCTGTCTCTCTCCCTTCTGTTTCATGGTACTGAGAGGCAGCGGCTCACAGATCTGTTACTATTCTATCCAAATACAAGAGTCAGAAATGAGATCAATGATTTTTTTCAAAGAAACTTATGTATAAAAAGAATGAAAACAAAGATCAACTGTAACAGTTTAAAAATACCTTTAGAGAGAAAAAAAAAAGATTCCTCAGACTCAAAAAATGAGCTAGATCTCATTCCTGGTGGCATTGGTCCGGTTGATCCCTTTTTGCTCCTGTGAGATGCCTGGCCTTAGATGACACAGTAAACAGACTCTCCCATTTATTGCTACACCGACAATCATGAAGCTAAACAGGAAGCTTCCTGCGGACCCAAGGATGTATACACATGTATGCTACTCCATGAAGCCACCGTCCCTGTTCTTCATTGAACATTCCCTCTGTACATCTTAACTGTGGTTCCTTCACCTTTTGCAAAAAACACACTGTGCGTTTACAGAGAAAGAACTAAGCTTTGATTTCACACCTGTGGTGGATTGAGGCAGCTGCAGCTAGGCTATCAGTCCACTGGCAATCTTAAGGCTAGTCTAAATTTAGTAGAGTATTGTACTTTCCAAATGATGCTGAATCACGCTTCTGCTTTTCATTGAGAAGTCTTGGCAGTGGTTGAGCTAAAATCCATATTCCCAAGATCTTGTTTCATGTAACTGTGGAAGTTTCTTTTTTTAAAATTTATATAGCTCTTGGACACAGAGAGACCATGAAGACCATGCCTTTAACCTCTTCCTTTGAAGTTTATGAGGATGGACAATGAAGATCTCCAGGAGGACAAGGCACACATGCCACGACATGACCACGTGCTAAGGCACCTGAGACAAGGGGAAAGCTCATCCACAGGGCAAAAAAATGAAGAGAGAGAGAGAGAGAGAGAGAGAGAGAGAGAGAGAGAAAGGGAAAGAGAGAGAGAGAGACAGAGAGAGAGAGAGAGAGAGAGAGAGAGAGAGAGAGAGAGAGAGAGTCACGATCCCAGCAGTTCTCAATTCTCATCAGTCTAGGTTTGAAAAGCGGTGTTACTTGGACAGCGAGCTGCTTTCTGGAATGTTACGGCTATTCTGTCCTGAACTTTTCTTGCAGTTTTTTCTATTGAGAAAAGTAATTTTGTGTTTCTCTTCTATCATGGTCTCATTCTAAGGTGAGAATGAAATGAATTATTTTTTAGGTGACCTCAGCTTTGCTATAATTATTTTTCAAGGACAGCAATTTAAGAATTTAGAGTGCAACATTTTTATTTATATGCTCTCTTACTAAGACAACACATGCTGTTACTATAGTCAACCAAAGATGGACCATATGAACTAATAAGCTTGAATACAAAGGAACTGAAAAACCTTTCAATAATGAACCAAAAACATGAAATGTACTTTCAGTTCTTCATTATGGCCAGGTCTAACTATTCAGAGCAAAGACCATTTTGACAACTGCATTAAGATACAACAAGAATTGTTTTTTTTTTTTTTTTTTTTTTTTTTTTTGAGACAGAGTAACCTTCTCTAGTCCAGGCTTTCCCTGAGCTCACTCTGTAGCTCAGCCTGGCCTCAAACTCATGGCAATCCTCCTGCCTCAGCCTCTCAAGTACTGGGATTATAGGTGTGCACTACCACATCCAACAAAAATCTTTGTATTTATTTTTGACAGCCAAGGATTAACAGTGAGTTATAAAACATAAAGAAAATATTTTAGTTTCTAAATTAGACATTAATATGCATCAATTTAGTTTAGAAAAATGGAGATTACTAATTACTATAGCTTACAGTACATATACCATGTCAATACATGAGTGACTGCTTCAATTTTATTCATATTTTAAGTAGTTTATTCCCTGTATTCATTATAGAAACTTTTTGTTCCAGATAGCTTCTAATCCCTTACTTTACCTACATCAGAAAGGTCTCAGGAGGTATGAATAATTTATGTCTTCAGAAATATATTGCAAATACCTCATTTGTTATTTATTAGATAATGCAGCCCAATTCAATTATGCAAATTTTTTTAGTTTGCAGAGAAAAGTGAGAGCAAAGACTGTGTATACTACAGTGCCAGTGGCACATTGCACTCTGAAAAACATTGTAGGTCCAGTAGAAACAGCTTCGATACAGTTGGGAGAGTAATAAAGACTATGGCTACAGTAGATAGGCAGATAGACAGACAGACAGACAGACAGATAGACTTAATCACTTAATTCACAGCTTTGGGCCTAGAGTGTGAGATATGACAAAGGACACCTGGGCTGGGCCCAGTAGCATAAGCCTGTCATTCTATACTCTGAGTAGGTGAGGAAGGTGGATTATAAATTTAAGCCCAGCCTGGGCAACTCAGGGACTTAAGTCTGTCTGACTCAAAACTATCAAAGCTAAAAAATGAACTTCGGGGTACAGCCCAGTGTGAAGGCCCTGGGCTCAATCCCTAGCACCAAAACCCAAAACTAAACAAAACCAAAAAACCCACCTCCGATGACCTATGGTCTTACTTGTGGAGAATCAAGAAGAGTGTAGGCATCTCTCTGTTCTCTTGACCTCTGCTCCTAAACATTCCTTTTAGGTTTTGATTTACCTTTTAGGCTGAAAGCCTCATTGAAAACAGGATCTTAGTCTGGTCTGTTTCTGCCCTTCGCTTAACCCCGTAACTAGAGCAAATTAAATATTTTTGATAAACTCTGTATCAGCAAAACAAGGATCTTTCCTCTACTCCTTGTATTTGAAAAATCAAAGCTCTCACAGTGATGTATAATTTCTGTACCTATGTTAACTTACTAGCTCTTCACAGGTACATAATATATCTTTTTAAGTTACTTTAATACATTGTTATTTTAGGATCTTCCACATGAGAAGTTTTCAACCAGGGATAATTGTGTCCTCCATATATGACATATAGCAAAGGACGGAGATAGTTTTCAGTATGTGGAGGGGAGACAATATTGCTACCTAAAGGACAGATGCCAGGGATACTGCTAAACATCTCAAAATGCACAGGAGAACCTCCCTCATCTCCCCTGCTCCCCAGCAAAGAATTATATAGTGTAACGTGTCAATAGGGTCAAGACTGAATAATGCCGTTCTACACACCGGTTGCTTAATAAGAGTCACATCAACCTGAAGGGGAGAACCACCAGAGAGACAGCCCCTGAAAACCCTGCTGGTATTTGTTACATTCAAACAATAAGAAACCAAATGATATCTTTAAAACTGCCTTAATATTCTGTATACTTTACTACAAAAACTCATAAACTGGGAGGGACCTCAGAGCTTTTCTAAATCAGTTTCCTCTTTCACAAAGAACTCAAGGTCCAGGGATAATCAACTTGCCTAAGGTCACACAGCTCCACAGCCCTGTGCACAAGAGGTCTAAACGAGTTTCTTGATGGCACAGTCCTTGACTCTACACGTTTAAATTCAGAAAGGATGTGCCAAAAATTAAAATATGACTATCACTAAGGTACTTGCAAGATATACTTGGTATGTTGGAATCTTATATAGCTTTACTAAGAGTTCACCTACCATAAAATTCACACATTGGAAGTATACAATTTGATAGTTTTTAATGTACTCACAGATTTTACAATACTCTGACGATTTAATTTTAAAGCACTGTCAACCCTTCAGAAAGATACCCAGACCCACTGGCAGTCACTCCCCACTGCCATCATCCTCAAGCACCATTCTCTCCCCGGTGCTGAAAAATGACTGATTCATTTTCTGTCCAAGGAATTCTCCAATTTTGGACACTGCCTATGAATGAAAACCGGTAAAGAAATCCCTCTGATATCTGGCTTTTTAAATTCGGCATGTTTTTAAGGTTATGCAAGTTGTGATATATAGTCGTGCCTCAGTCTCTGTTATCCCATTTCATCATATCTTGTTATCCATTTAACAGTTGCTGAACATATGGGTTGTTTGCACATTCTGGCTGTTAAGAGCCCTGCTGCTATGAAGACTCACACACATGTTTTTATGGGAACATACATTATCACTCCTTTTGGGAACTATCTAGGAGTGGAATTTCTGCGTCCTTATGTCAGGAATAAGCAAACATTTGAGAACTGAAGTAAATTTTGCAGGAATATTATTTGAAATTATATAAATTTTTCTTAAATGTGGACATAGAGAAATAATGCATAGTGTGTGACTCATATGTTCTTTAAATGAACAAGGCAACTTGAGTTTTCAGAGGTCTGTAATTCAGCTAGCTACTAACTCTCCTTTCTGACTCCTCTAGAAGGACAATGCTGAAAAGTTCTTTTCTCAGGATTAGTATCTTCAGACAGGAAGAGCAATAATTATCCAGAGAAAACCTGGCAAAGGATGAGCCAGAGCACACCATGAACAAAAAGGAGCCAAGCTCTGGTTCACAGGTAGCACAGCACAAGTGTTCAGCGCCAGGCAGGGAGAAGCCATCAGCTTCGTGTTGAAGGCACAGGCAGCAGAAGAACTCTACCCCTTCTGCCATTTCACCGGGAGGTAGCCCAATACTATGCAGAACATTTTTGCTCTGGCTCATCCTCCAGGATATGGACTTGCCTAAAAACTGACTAAATATGGATGCTCAGCTAAGGCCCTTCAGCTACCAAGAGATAAAATCATTCTAAGATAGGATGCAATGGTCAACCAGAACCTGGGCTTTTCCTCTGTGAACACGCAAGATGAGATCTGGAAGAAACAGCTGTGGTACAACAATGAGCGTTTTCTGGCCAAGTTTACTGCATGCAGATGACAGGCACTGTTCACACAAAGGCACAGGGGCACAGAGTACCTAGTTCCAAAAGACCTTAACTGGTACCCACACAGAGACAGTGGATCCAAGATGTCATATATTGGCATGTGCTATTTACCTACAAGCTCTTCTCACTTTCCATCTGAGAAACTCCCCCTCAAGTCTCCCTCAAATATTACCTACCCTGTAAAATTTGCTCTCACCCTCTCCATCCTCAGGGCACCTGTGAATTCTGGACCCAGTGCTTCTGGACTTTGTTTCCAGGCATTGCAACTATGCCTCTACGTAGTGTAGGGGCAGCTTCTGCCAATCTTTATAATCCACAAGATGGTCCAGCCCACTTCTTGAGAAAGTGCTTCCAATTCTTGTTAGCTGAATGGAATCTATGTTTAAATTATCCTAAACTTGACAACAGATACCTAACACGTTAACAGAATTAACAGAAATTTACATGCCAGCTAAGGCCTAACTATGATCAGCTAGCACTCAAGACTACTTACATAGAAGACTTGGGTCATCACCCATGTGTTGACTAGGAAAGGAAGTCATAAAATGTGACCTCAAACCACACCACAGAGGTCACCTTTCTGCCTTCAGTTCTGTGGCCAACCTAGCTGAAAAATGGTATCAGACCTGTGATATTTTTACATCTTTCCAAAGCTACTTTGCAAACAAGTATCTTTGAACATCCCTGTTTCTATGGAAGTTCCTGGCAAATGAACCAATTTGCTTTGGGGGGAAAATCATTTGTTAGAAAAGATCCCTGTTAATTTCCCCAAGGAGACGTAGGAGATAACTAGAACCTGAAACTATAGTACAAAATCAGGCAGGTCACATACAAGACTCAAACAGACTAAAATGTCTTACCTAGTTGGCAAAGAAAAATTTGGTCTGGAGTCTGGCACGGCAGTGCAAGCCTGCAATTCCAGCACTCTGAGAGGTTGAGACAGAAGGATCACAAGTTTTAAGCCCAGCATGGGCAACACAGTATCAAACTTAAAAATGTGAAAATTTGGTTCAAGCTCCAGTACCACCACTACCACCAAAAACAAAAAAGCAAAGCAGAAACAACAATGACAACAACAAAATCAGAAAAAAATTGGTTCCAGAAGTGCAAGAACTATAGACTTTAGGAAAAAAGAAAACTAAGTCAGTTTCCTGTTACCCATAGTAGCCTTTTCCATTAGGTTCTAAGCAAAATAAACTAGAATTTACTTCACTGTAAAATACAGAAAGCCAGAAATAGCACATGAAAGATCATTTTTCTTTATAAGCCTTTTCCAAGTGATATACAGTATTCTGAGAAGAATTTTTAACTTATGGGTTTTATACTCAAGAAATTTGTTCTTTTCACTGCTATTTTATAAAAGCTATACAGCTCTTATCATCTTCTACAAATACTATTTTCTCCTTCCTAAATGATTTACTCTTGCTTTATTTAGCTGAAGAGCCCACCTACTCATACAGGGTTCTTCTTCACTGCCATTAAGTCTAAATACATCAAAAGAATTTAAATTAGTGATAAGTATGATAAGGCAGGAATGAAAATAAGTTTACAATAATAACGGCCCATGTTATTCAGACTCATCAACTTGAGATCTTGCTGTATTTTGTAGCCAATTAAACAGTATATGAACGGATCATCATAATCTGGATCAATTATATTATCAACTACTAAAGTTAAAATGGTCCATCTTTTTTATTAATAACTGGAGATACATATAAAATGTAACATTTCATGTATAAATGATTGATAGCCAATTTAAACCTTGTCATTTAGAAGGGCCAGTCCTATCTTTTACTATGTCTCTGAAACTGCAGTTCTGAAACAGAACAGCCAAAACCTTGAGAAACAGGTACATTTACCACAGTGTTACATTGGAATGGACCCCACTGCAGCAGCAGGGCATTTCTCAGTGTGAACTGGGAAAAGCATTTCTTACTGATTAGATTAAGAAGAATTTAACCAGGTCTTCCTGCTGCAGCCAGGATGAGTGAGACATTTGTTCATGGATAAATCACGTTAGAAAGAACAAGGGCAGAATTTAAAACAGGGACATCAGTGACTATGTACCTGTGTCTTTACTTCCCTTCCGGACCCTGCCCTCTTATTCATAGTGAAAGCTGTCCATCACTTCTGCCATTTCCTATTTTTCCTCTTCCTTTTCCTGTACAAAGTATCATATTCTCTCTCAGCCCTAGTTCATGCAGGTACTATAAGTTATTTACAGTTTATTTATTATCATTGATTAAGAAGAAAAACATAAATATTACATATAACGTTGTCCCCCTCCACCCCCTTTTTTTTGTGTGTGGTACTGAAGATGGCCTTCAAAATGAGCTATGCATCCTCAGCTCTGTTTATATTTTCATTTCAAAACAGGGTCTGGCCAAATTGAGCTGAAGTCAAACTTGTGATCCTCCTGCCCTCTACCTCCTAGGGTGCTGGAATTACAAGCTTTGGCCACAGGGTCCGCCTGTCCCTTTTTATCCAGCCATTTGTCACTGAGGCTATGGGGTCCTCTCTCACTTCAGCGTACAGGGTTGAACTATGTGAGATGACAGTTCGTCCTAGTCTTTCACCTGTCTCCTCAGACTGTCAATAACTGTAGTTACTGATGATAATAATGATGGTGAGGAGGGGAGGACAGGCTAGGGCCGAAGTGAGGGTGGCCGATGCCTCAGAGGGGGAGCACCGCCGATAAGGAAGGATCCAAGAGTCAGTGCATCCTAAGAAGAGGGCTAGAAATAGAAGAGCATTTTTAGTTTAGCATGGTGCAATGCAAAATTGGCTTCAGAAATGGATCAAAAAGAAACCAAGCACATCTGCAAACATACTACTTTTATCATCCCCAGACAATGGAGCTTGTCATTTGAACCTTTTGGTTTTAGTCACAAGAAAATGGAGGGGCAGCAGGATTGTCAGGTAACAGGTTCTTGAGTATTACATAGGATGTCTTCCTATTACCTAGTACTATTTCCCTAACCACTCTGTGGAGAGACAGACATCAAACATGTGAATTATGCCTTAGGAATATTTTTAGATATCAGAACTTAGTAATAACCCCAATTCATGTGAGGTCCCTTATTTTTTAGGGGAAAGTCAAAATAAGCACGGTGGTCCCAGTCAACAAATATTGTAGGTGCTTGCCATGTGCCCAGCACTGTCAGGCACAGGAAGCAGGCAGACATTGCTGCTGCCCTCCCCGAGCTGGCCAACAGATCTAAGGAATGAACTGACAGGACTCTCCCCCCTTCATGTCACACAGTACCTCAGATCAGCAGTGTCTCAATTTTTTTTTTAAAGAATAGAAGTAAAAATATATCCACTCCATTTTATAGATGGAGCAGCTGAGACTGAGGAATACTAAACAAATTTTCCAAACCAAAGGAAAACTGGATCAGAATTTCAAAATCCTGACTCTCACACTGGAGTTACTTTGTATACCTTTGTCTTCTTCTTGGGTTCTATTTTCAACTCTAGTCTACAAGGATATTTCAAATTCATAGGGACTGGGGATTTGGAATATAGCTCAGTTGTATGGAGCTTAGCACAAACAAAGCCCCCCCCTGCCAAATAAATAAAAGTGTAGGCTGATTTCCTTCTCTACTCTAGTACTTCATCCATCCTAGATCCATCCTGGAAGTGTCCTTACAGAACTTGACCTTTCCAGTGTTTTTCCTGGCTCAAGTAAGAACTTATGTTTTCAAGGAAACATCTCTATGGAAAAATATTTTTTATCAGATCAAAATGGTGGTATTTTACCCACATTCAGAGCAACATTATTTGTAAAAAACAAATAGCAGAAGCAATTCATATGTTCATTGAAAGATGGATAACCCATTCAAAAACTGTCAAATTCACATACAGTGGAGCATTATTCAACCTTAAAAAGGAAGAGAACTCTACTACACACTATAATATGCATGAACCGTGAGGACAATGTGCTATGGGAAAGAAGCTTAGCCCCCCCCCCCCAAAAAAAAAGGAGGAAGCAACGTATGATTCCACTTCCATGATGTAGTCAGAGGAATCAATTTCATAGGAACAGAAAGCAGACTTGTGGCTGCCAGGAGGGCTTGGGGTTCGAGGAAATGAACAGTTTAGTGGGTGAGAAATTCCAGTCTTCCAAGGTGAAGATTAGTTATAGAACAATGTAATACCTGACATTATGGAACTGTACACTTAAAATGATTAAGAGGATAGAGTTTATGTTTATATGTATTTTGCCACTTTTTTAAAGACAAAAAATTCTACTTACCTCATTGTGTCATTAATTTTTTAAAAGTAAACTTTCCTTAGGACTTCAGCAAATGATAGGACCAGGCTTTCTTGGCATTCTGAAGGGAAATCAAATCAAACAGTTTTCTGTGGTTTGTCAATTAGCAGGAAAGTTAAAAATAAAAGATTTCTATGCTGTTGTTCAAAGCTTTGAATTATTTTTGAATTAGACACTGCTATCCTATGTTCTAAAAAGTACACTCAGGCAATGGCTTCCTGTTGGTAGGTAATAATGCTACTTTTTTTAAAAAAAATCTTTCTCTTGAGGGTATAGAAGAATAAACTGACATCATTCCAAGTACCTAGTGCTACATATCAGAAGCTAGCGTATACACGGAGTAAAGCCTCTGAATGCATGCACATTTTCCATTTGTTTTCAATTTCTACACTTACCAGCACTCTTACGGGCAATTACAATACAATCTGCAGCAGAAGTTCACAGGACACTGAATCTGAGGTATCTGAAAAACTCATTGAGTCTACAGCAGGGTTGGAGATAAGTGCCAGGGTGGATCACTGAACATGACAGATGGCATCTTTCACATTCTTGCTGACTGTTGCTGGAAAGGGGCTCGAACTACGGCCGGAGATCAGCTTCCACCCCTCAATTCCCTCTGCTTTTATTTCTCAGTCTTTACTCCCATGTCTGGGCCAGCTGGTTTCCCACCCGCCTCACAGAATATGATAGCTACTCTAAGTGCACTTAACTGATGCTATAAACAAATATTTGATTCCACAACAGAATATACTTATCAATTAAAAATATTCATCACTCTATTTTATAATCATACATATCCAACTACTGTTGTAATAAACGAAGAACTAAGAATTCTGACTGGAGACTTTCAAGACATTCCACGGGATTGGAGACTTGCAAGATGGTGAACAGAGCTCAAAAATTTTTAATTTTCCTGAAACATATTTTTTCATAATAAAAAATATTGCAGGGACAAAGAATCATTGCATATATATATATATATATATATATATATATATATATATATAAAGACTCACTTATGACAGCTGTTTTCCTCAGTGCTCCAAGAGCAAGCATCTCTTGTGTGCCGCTCTAACACCACACTGCCCTAAAATACTGGATTGATCTGTCACTACCTCCTTCTTCTCTTCATAGCAACTTCTCTTCTTCATAAAATTCTACCAGGAAAAGAAGTTTGACTTATCTGGCTCTGTAGTTATGAAATGTTTATTTTAAGAACCAAACCTATGTAGGTTAATATACATTCATGAAACAAATTTTATTTAAGGATGACAAAAGAAGTGAGTCATTGTGGGACATTTTCTTTTCATAGACATTTTCCTTGCTTAAACATTGTCTATCTACGCTTTATTTTGAAAATAAAATTGCCTTTGGTATTCATTATGGCCACTAGGCTCTTCAAGACTGAAAGATTCAAAGTGGATTATCACTTTTTGAAAGGTGTCGTCTGTGAATACCTATCTTTCGTCTTTGGGTTGGGGCTGTGAGGAAATTTGAGCCTCTGGAAACCGACATAACTGAAATTAAACTTCAATTTCTCTAACATTATTTCAAAACGATTTGGAAAAGGGTAAACAGAGGTTGCTATGTAAACAAGCTAAGTGATTTTGATTTCAGATTTGCAATAGTCCAAAAGCCAGAATTTATTTTTAAGGCAGACCACAAAAACACATGCTCAAATTGCAGCTGACCTTGATGAATTAAGAGAATGCTGGAAATCAGTTCCTGGAATTCCATTATTTCTACGCATCTCTTTTCTCTCAGTTACATTACATTGAAATAAAGCAGTTTTGGAGAAAAGCCCAATTACAACGTAAATAGTTATCATTGATCTACCTAGTTACAACTCAATTAAGGTTTCTCCAGCAGTGCAGTAGTGTATAATTCAGTCTACTGCAAACACGAACGCTTCCTTGAAAAAGTAAATGCCAGTATTCAAAAATATCTCTATATTTAAATAATGAAATACACGCTAAGGAATGCAAAGACAAAATACTCTTCCCAGAACTTAATACGTGGGTTCGAGCTGTTTTTACACAAGTTTTTAAAACATGAACGTTTTAAAAAATTGCAGAATAACTACATTTTATATTTTTAAAAAACAAGCCACAGAATTACTATCCCATATGTGTAAAGTACCAAGACGGAGAGCAAAACATGCACACATCTTCATGGCAAAAAATTTTAACACGAGAGCATTTTGCGGTTTGCTCACCTCAAGTGCAGACGATTGCAGTGTGGCCAGCCGATTTTATTTGCTTGCAAGCTTGGTTAGCACAAAACGGAAGAGGCGTCTCGCTCGCTCATTTCTGTTTTTTTATTTCCCCTACACCAAGAAGCGTGCGTCACTCACTCGCTGGATTGATAACCTGGGACGCGCGCCGCACGCGAAGCGAGCGCCTGGAGCAGGGGACAGACCCCCGAGGGTCCACCCCTTCTTTTTGGTGACGCTCGACTTCCTGTTAGACTAACAGGCATTCCCAAGAAGCTCGGTTCTGTAGTTTCCAGCCCACCTCCGAAGGTCAGTCTTCCTTTCCCCAATTGCTTTTCCAAGGTAATAACTTTTAATCACTCACGTGATGGACCACCTGACCTTCCCCACACAATTTGCCGGAAACTGGTAGCCCGAAGGACCGTCCCCTCTCCCCGCGTGCCCCAGCTCGCCTCCTTCGTCCCACGCTCCCGTCGCCCTCGCGTCCCGCCCTGCCCGCTGCCACCGCTGCACCCCAGTATTTAGGCAGTGAGACCTTGACCAGGATTCCAGCGGCTGCCGCCGCCCAGGGGTAGCCTGGAAACAAAAGGGACCCGGTACCAATAACACCGGCTCGCGGTTCCAGCGGATCGTGATGGTTGGGAAGGAAAGCGTGGACCAAATCTCAATTCAGACAAGTCTCGTGGGCCCTTGACCAAGGTGAATGGCATTTTTTAATACCTCTGCGACTTTGCTTCGAAAGACATTGAATGACGACGGCCTCCAGCGTGGCAGCCGAGGGCCAGGCGCCGTTTTCAGGGGTGGATTCCTAGAGTTGAGGCGCCCGGAGCGTTCACCCAACAAAACCATGCCGGGCGCGTCCTGCGCACTCGCAGCCGAACACGTGGCCGCCCGGAGTCCAAAGCGCCGCCACCGACTGCGCCCGGACGCCGCGCCCACCGGGGTTGAGGACGCGGGGGCGGGCGCCGACGGCAGTGCTTCCGGGAGCGGGCTTTCGAGGCTTCCACGCGACCCAGCCTGCGGGTCGCGCCTCGGGACGTGCTGGCACTGGGCCTCCACCCGGGCAGCTCCTCAGATCCCCTGGAAACTGTCACTCCTTCCCCCACTCGCTCCCAGTTCCCCCGGTTCACCTACCGAAGCCCCGCCCTTGCGACAGAAGGCCCGCCCACGGCCCCGCCCCCTCGCGTCCCAGGACGCGTTGCGCGGCCCGGGCCGGAAGTCGCCGAGTTCCCCGGTGTATGTTTGAGTCCGCCTGTGTTTCCCAGCGGTACGCTGCGGCGGTCAAGCTCCGGGGGTTCCCGCCTGAGGCGTCCCCGCTGTCACTGCCGTCACCCCACGGAGTCGCTGCTAGAGAGGAGAAGGCCCGGCCCGTCGCCGGGCAGAGAAGATGTTGCCTCTTTCCATCAAGGATGATGAATATAAGCCGCCCAAGTTCAATCTGTTCGGCAAGATCTCGGGCTGGTTTAGGTGCGTGGGTCTCTTTGCGGGGAGGTGGTGTCTGGCCGAAGGAGAGAACACCCAGACTGAAGGATGGCGAGCTTCCCTGACGCTCCCTCAACTCCCTGCTGTGGGGAAAGGAACGTGTGCATGGAGAGGGTCTCGAGAGCCAGTTTCGGGGTCCCACTACTCCTTTTAGTCTCCCACGTCTTCCCCATTGTGTCGTTCACAGGTCGATCCTATCGGACAAGACGTCTCGAAACCTGTTTTTCTTCCTGTGCCTGAACCTCTCTTTCGCTTTTGTGGAACTGCTCTACGGTATCTGGAGCAACTGGTAACTAAAGGGGAAACATGGTTGGGGCGGAAATACGGTCAATCACGGTTTGCTTAGTGCCACGTAGCTGCTCACCGGGAGTTCAGGTCTTACCTTAGCCATCCCTCTGCCGCTGAATTGGTTTTTCATACCCACAACAGACTGGCAGGATTGCATTTCTCAAGACCTAAGGCCTTTCCTCTACAGCCCACTTCCTCTCTGCAGCTCCTTGAGACCGGACTGCCAATGCTATCTTCATTTTTGCAGACGGAGGGATTCTTTCCCCTCTAACTCTGCACACCTTAGCTTGTGCCCGCTTGGAACTGGGAGAAACCTGTTCTCTGCCTGACTGTGGGGGAGTAGCATTGGGATTTCACCCTTAAGATCCTAAGAGAATATCTGAGGTGTGTTCTTAATTTATTAGGTCTTGGAATGATCTTTGAAAAGATTTAGAAAAGGATTTTCAGGAAAATGATATGCCATTCTCTTTTCTCTTTAGTGGTGTAATTGGTTTGTGATTTCTTTTGGCCTTAACTGCATAGAAAATCCTTCACAGTTTTCTAAAGGCATGTCTTGACTTCATGGTTTTGGCCTTATCTTTGCTTTTGTTGTGTGTATTTTTTGGAAATTGCTTTGGGAAGAGGAAAATTTGAGGTAACTATGGGAATGAAATTACTGTCATTCAGGTATTTGCTGTTGAATATGAAATTGTACGGCGAACAACTTCTAGGTGAAACTGTCTCTAGATCTAGATCTCATTTAGCACTCTGGTCAAAGTCAACACTCAGAAACTCAAGAATGGTGCCTACGATTTCTGAGTTCTTGGGTTCCCTGCAGTAGATATTGATCTCTACATTAAGGACCCATAGCACTCTGGGAGACTGAAGCAAGAATATCATAAGTTCTTGCTCAGCCTGGGCAATTTAACGATTTAGTGAGACCCTGTCTCAAAATAAAAAGTAGAAGTGGGTGTGGAGGGTGGCTCTTTGAGGTTTTGGTCTTGCTGTCTAGTACAAAAACAAAAATGAACAAGCAAAAATCCCAACAACTAAAGAGAACCTTTGCTGTTTATATTTATTTTAGGTTAAGTAGTCTCTGTTCTTTAAGGTCCACTTTCAGAGAAAATTACTGTCTTGATCTGTGTCTCTAGAGATTAATGACATTAGGTTGCATCGCCAGATTTTGTGACAGCTTAGACTCTTATGTGAAAAAGTGGGCTTTTAATTTTACCTGTCAATTTAGTATTCAGCATATTACAAAGACTTGATTTAGCCACTAACTGGGGGGAAGACATGTTGACACACATCGTGATGTTTAATAACCATGCTACATTTCCCAGGAATGACGTGCCTGGGAAGGATACTACTTCAGAGGCTGATTTTGCTTTTTGATTTCATAGTTAACATCCTTTAATGTATTATATATGTTAAAGCAATGTAGTCTTAACTTGTAATTAATCATGAATATATAATACTGATACTTAGTTTTTCTCTTCCTAATTTATGCCATAGTTTTGGCATATGTGCTGAATGTGGTTCACATATGTGTTGTGCCACAATTTATGTTGCAATACCGTATATATCATGATGGGTCTATTCCAGCATAAACCACTTCATGAAATACCTATTTTAAGGGACTCATCTTTGAAGTGCCTAATCCACCTTTTTCGTGGAAAGTTAGCTATATAGTAACTCCTTATCTATAGATACAAGTTAAGGAAAATAAGACTAAAACCACTGTTTTCTCAGCCATTTATCTGCTTCTATTAGTGTATGAAGAAAGCGTTAATGGTATGTGACTTGCTCTTCTCTCCTCAGTAATGTGCACTTCGGCTCTTGGACAGCTTGTTCTCTCAGCCCTCGGGTGACTTGTTCTTCCGTTTGCAGTTCATTCTGTTATGCCCTCCAGATTTAAAGTGTAGCTTTAGTGACTTCTAAATGCTTAAGTCATTTAGCAGGTATTTACTTTCTTGTGCTCGTTTTTATTAGCGTCCATCTCCATCATCACCAATTATCAATATTAATTTTTACGTGTGGATGTTAAGTACACAGTATTTCTGTTGATATTTGGGCATATTTAGAAATTACTCTGGCCCTTTTCTAATCTTCTTTCTTGTGTTTTTTTTGGACATCAACATTCTCAGTTCTTTTGAGAGACTGCTCAGTAGTTCTCTGTGTGACTGGATCATCTCTGACTCTATGCGTTCAATTAGCCATTAAGTTCCTTGAGTAAAGTTTTCATCAGAACTCACCTTGTCATAGTCATTTTTCTGTTCAAAATACAAATAAATTTCTAGTTGTTGGAAACATGAAATGTCAGTATATTTTTTTTCTCATAGAGTATTAAAACATGGACAAAACACTCTTCACTAATAATGGTTAATAGAGATAGTTGTTGTACATGCACAGCAAATACTGAATTGTTCTGGTTTTTGTTCAGAGCTTTTATTTTCAAGGAGGAAATTACTTTAAGTAATTTATATCTTTTGATGGTGGGATCTTCAGTTGAAGAATAGCTAAGCTCTTTATGTATTTTCTGCCCATTAAATATTCATTCCCTTTTATCTTTGAGCTAGAATGTAAGCTTTATTGGAGATTTATTTTGTGTGTCTTATTCAGGCACTTGAATGCATGACACGGACTAGATGCTTAATACATACTGACTGAAAGAAAGAGGAAAGACTTAATTTATAGAAATTATCTGTGCTGAACATGGTAACTGCACCACTATGGGGGGAAAACTCCAACAAAACATTAAACATTCTATCGTTCTTAGAACTTAGAAGGAAAATAGCAGGAACACTGCACATGGTTTTTCTTTCTTTCCAGAGTACGTTTTTTTGTAATATTTTTCATTCATTTGTTTATTGTTGAGTAACTATTCAATGTTGAGGTAATATAAAAATATAGATATAAACCATTGAGGACTTTTTCATGCATACTCATGTATATAGCAGCACAACTAATAATAATAGCTACAGTGTGGAAGACATCAAAATACCCATCAACAGACCAATGGATGCAAAAACTGTGATATATGTACACAATGGAGTATGACTTCTATAAAGACAGATAAATTCGAGGCTTTTGTAGGTAAATGGACACAACTTGAGACCATCGTACTTAGCGAAGGAGTCACACTCAGAAGGAAAATATCACATGGTTTGTCTAATATGAGAAACCAAGAGTACAGGCAGTTTTAGAACCACATGGGTGTGATGAGGGAAGTGGGGGATGGGGGAGGGAGCAGGAGGGACAATGGGGCAGCAGGGATTGTAATGTTGTTGTGATACATATGTACCCAAAATCCTCCAGCTCACTGTGAACATTGTATATCACATGCTTGAGGATTTTGTGCGTACACACAATGGTAAATATTGAGAAAGAAAGAAAAATTCCAAAATAATTGTTGATTACACAAGACAATGCTGGATTGCAAAGAAAACGAGGCATGGGTATGCACACTGTTTTTGCAGGAAGTTTATCTGGATGCTGACATAAAACATTTTCACTAAAACTTTTATCACGTGATCACACCTGTTTGTAAATATGTTCTGTTTCCGTCAACTGTGTAGTCTACTGAAAGTCAAGGATTCTTTACTAAGGAAGAAAGGGAGCATGTGCATACTATAGGTTGAGGAAATGGAACTAGAGAAAGAGACAAACTAATCTAGCATCTTCTTCCATGGGTAGAAAATTGAGGCCCAGAGTTTTGTATTTCCCAAAGTAGCAGTAGCTGGGCCCACCTGTTATTCAAGATTTTCTCCACACTATGGCTTTTTTTCCCCAGTATCTCAATATAGTTTGTTTTGTTTTCCTTTTTTTAAAAAAATATTTGAAAACATCACTTAATTTGGAAGGGTCAGTAAAACAGATTTAAGTGTGGAAATTGTCAGAGACCTCTGGGTAGAATCTTCTATCTGCATAAAATATGATTTATATTGTATAAGATCTCAGTAGTTTATGCTTCTAAGGAATGACAGTTCAGAATAAAAAGAGATGTGTAAAGCCATTGATTTCATTTTAAATGCCAGTTGTCAATATGATATTTATCTCTTGTGGATAGGGTGGTTATAGATAAGTAGACCGCGTTTTCCAATCTCATGATGAGTCCATTATATTTGTGTAGGGAAATTCTCTCCAATGCTTCCAACAGGAATAGATGAGACAAATTTCCATCTATAGTGTCTGAATTCTTTTCAGCCAAGAGGACTCAGTCTTGATGAATTAACTGTCCGTGTGTCCAGTATTGGGAGCCCTAGGGTCCCAGCGAATCCTGTAGTGGGCTAGCACAGCCCCATTTTGAGCACTAACATCTGTTGCTATCTGGTGTGTCTTTGATTTTAGTAATAATATAAAATAAACCTAAAGCACACATTTATAGGAAAAAGCAAAGTAAAACGAGAAGGGACTGTACTGTAACTTGCAGATCTGATCAAGAGAGGTATTTCCTTTACAAAGGAGACTTAAGAAAATTAGGAAGACTCCAGATTTAGCAGCATGGGGGCACACTCTCATGAAGGGGACTAGACTGATCCTAATCTGTTTTATTTTACTTGACCATTCATTAAAAACTTGATATCACTTGTATTATTTGCCAATGTTTTTGGGATCCTTTTTCCTTAGGCACAGAAGAAACTCAGGTAATTCCGAAGTAAATATTTGCCAAAGAAATCTTTAAGGCAGTAGTGGGCATTTGTTTGGTCCTTCCGTATGATATGTCAAAGCAAATGTTTGTAAATTCTTGTAAAGACATATATTTTTCTGTTAGATTATAGAGTATATAGATCTTAGTTTTTTAAAAAATCAGTTGTCTATACTCAAAAAGCGCATCATTTCATTTGCTGAGGACGTAAGTGTTATATAGTAGAGAGATGTGAGTTACTTAGTGATAGTAGCTTACTAGTTTATTAACTTCACTGATGTTAGTGTTCTAATGATTCTCCAGTTTCTTTACAATTGATTGGTAATTTTTTTTCCCTTTCTCCACCTGATGGGACTAGAGGGTAAGGGATTTGTGAATTATGATGATCCCATGTTTTTAATTTTGAATTGATATTTGATAACCAGTATGAATATGCGACTAGCTTAGTCACCAGTTGTCCTTATAAAGAACTTTTTATTATGAAAAATTTAAACATATAAAAGTAAAAAGTTTAACAAACCTTATGTACTTCTCACTGGGCTTAACCTTTATTATCACGGGATCTATTTCATTCAGTTATCCTTTGTCCCACCACTGGTTTTAATTCTGTACAAAATAAATTTTTTTCTACAGATACTCAGTTTATTTCTTAAAAACATAATTGCTCTCCTTCCCTTTTTAAAATAAGTCAAAAAATTATGACCCATAAAATTAATGAATTCATTAATATCAAATGACAAGTTAATTAGTATTCTGTGTTCCCCACTGGCTTATGAAATTTTTCTTCATTTAGTTTTACATATCAGAATCCAAAAAAGATTTACACATAGGAATTGTTTGGTCAATAAAACAAGATCTAAGATTACTGATAATGTTTAGGTCCTTTTTCTCCCTTACTTTATTTTTGCCTGTATAAACCTTACATAAAATTCTCTTCGTTTGCTATCTGTGCTGTTCACATTTATTCTATTTTTCTATTTTGTATTCTAGTTTTCTTTAGTGTTCAGATTTCTCCTTTGTATTCCAAAAAGTAAAATAGTTTTTAAAAGCATTTTAAAGAGACTAGTTTTTTTAAAGAGGAGCTTGAAACAAATACGCCAATTGTGTGTTTGTGTGTGCATGCGTGTGCATGTGCATGCATCTGTGTTTTGTACTAGGGATTGAACTCAGCCGCTTGCACATGCTACGCAAGTGCCATGCAACTGAGATACCCCAGCACAAGTCATGCTGATTTTAACAACTAGTTTTTTCTTTATTTTTCTTTCCTGAAGTTACATTTGGCTTAGAAATCCTATAATCTTGAGTATTCTTTATGTTACTTGTACTTTTTTAAGGGAAGCTATGGCATTAGGAACATTTGCTAATATTGAAGATGAGCAATAGAATTGAGATTCTTTGGCACAGTATGTGGATTGGTAAGCAGAGAATTAGAAGTAGATGTTTTTTTTTTTTTTACATGGGTTTGGCTACATTTTTTTAGCTAATTAGTTTTCAAATCATAGTATCAGTTAAGAGAAAGGACCTCATGTTAAGCTGCTTAAAGAGAACATAATATTCTTCCATCTCAGAAGAGGAAGTAATTTTCTAGGTAGGATCACATTTTGTTAAATACTAAAGATCATATTTAAGGGAAAATTATATTTAGTTCAGGTTTAAGTACAATTAAAGTCTTGTTTTGATAAGTATTCAAATTGCCATGCTATTTCTAAATTTCTTGATTGCTATTGTATACAAGAGAGATTTACTTTTCCTACTTTTCCTTTAAGGAAATGTTTTATAATTATTAAATGCACATGAGGTAAATTTGTTGAAAAAATCATTTAGTAACAAAATAGTGTAACAAAATATAACAAAAATCATAAAAGTTAGATTAAACCAGAGACATTTCTTATCTCACATTTTTGTAGGTTGGAAATCTGAGATCCAGTGTTGGCAGGGTTGACTCCTTGAGGGCTGTGAGGAGAATCTGCTCCACACTCCCCCTGTAGCTTCAGTTGCCTGCTGGTGACCTTGGACAGTGCTTGGGTGGTAAAGGCAACTTCTGCGTTCTGCCTAATCTTCACGTGCTGATCTCCTGTGAGCGTGTCTTTCCTCAAATTTCCCTCTTTTATAATGTAGTTAGATTACGTATCACTTTGTGATTTCTTTGTAACCTAATTATATCGGCAGTGAGCCTGTTTCTAAATAAGGTGACATTCTGAGGTACTACTCTCAGGACTTTAACATAGATTTTGTTAAGGGAAAAGGTATATGATTCAGTCCATGGTATGGTGTTATGGTTTGGATGTGGACTGTTCGCTAAAGGCCTCATGTATTTGGCTGTTGTAAAATACTCATATGCTGTAGAGAGGTGGGGCCTGGTTAGAGGACGCAGAACACTGGCCTTGGCCCAGAAGGGGCGGATCACTGTGCCTGGGTCTTAGCTCCCTCGTTCTTTGACTTGGCTCCCATTTGCCATGCTGTGAAGAACTCTCCAGTTCTGCCCCTGCCATGTATGTTCACTATTGCTGCCACCCATGTATGGACTATGGCCTTCAGAAACTATGAGCTAAAATACATCTTTCCTCCCTTATATGGTAGATGTGTCGGGTATTCTGTCCCAGTAATGGAAAAGTAACTAAGACACAGTGTTTTACTGAATATATGTATTTGTCAGTAAATCACTAAATATTTAGATATATTTAGAAAGAATATCTTACTATCTAAAGGTGATATAAATCACAACTGTTACAATAATTTAAGTCACTTAATTGATACATAGAATACAACACATTAAGAAGTAAAAGCATTGAAAACCATGGATGGCAAGAAAAAGTAAACTTATAAATATATAGACTAATGTATTTACTGAAGTTGACTTTTAAATCCACAACTGCACACCTTTACTTTCAGAATAAACAAATGGCTGTCTGAAACCAAATTTCAAGACTATTTTGCCAAATTATACTTTATTAAAAGACAGAAAGCAAAATAATAGACATTATCTTGATTAATGATTTCATAATACAGTATGGAGAGATTCTTCAGATGTGTCTTTAGTACTTCAAAATACAATAAAGTTACATAATTATTTTTAGTGTTACCTAGCTGTTACAATCCAAGCATGTAGTTTTTGGTGATGTAACAATCCAAGACTAAGTCTTAATGTACCAAATTTGGGAGAATTGTGTGAATAACAATTCTCTTATTTTTAAATAAATTCCCATGATTTCTTATGAAGAACAGTGTGTTTGGAGCTTGGTTTCCAACTCTGCAATGATTCCAGGAATCATATTATTTGAAAAAACTTAAAAACTGCTGTTTCTACTTGTATAGCATACTTTTGAATTTCCGTTTGTAGTGCTTTGAATTGATAAAAGCTAAAACAGGTCTAGATGAACATTAAAAGCATTAAGTCATGTTTGGGAACACCAAATATTATAAGGTACTAATAATTAACAGAACAGCTTGTTGTTAATAATAGCAATAGGTATATTAGCATGGCTTTAATATGGCTCACTGATACTGTAATATGTATTTCATATATATTACCTAAATTATTGTAACAGTTATTATGGTTTTATGCTATTACCCTGTTTGAGGAATGACTGAATTGAAGTATGAAGAAGTTAAGTGAATTGATGGTTACAGTTGTGGCAGTGCGATTTGACCCTAGGCACTCTCTCTTCAGAAGCTTAATTTTAAAGACTGAGCTGATGATACATGGTTGCTTTCAGAATCTTATCAACCTGTTTTCAAGTTAGTTCCCTGTTTTCTTTCATTAGCTGTGCCCAGTAACCAAATTGAAAAAATTCCTCATTGCTAACACCTTATTTCTGATTCTGGCATTTTCATTTGAAGTTTTATTTCTGGTGTTCTCATTTTTCTCCTGAAATTCTCTATAGGTTCATGCATTTTGTCCATCTTTTCCATAGATTCTTTAGCATACTAATCATAGCTAATGATAGCTCCAGTATGTGGGCTGATATATTTATCTAGTTCAGGTGATTGCTTTATTCAAAATTAATGTGATGAATTCTTTATCATTTTTTTCATGGCTTGAAATTTCTTATTAATGCAGATATTGTGAATAAAATAGATATTGGAGTAACGGTATTTGTTACTAGAAATAAAAGTGCCTCATTTTGGTCACTCGGAGCGTTCAGTAGATCCTTCGTACATGTGCCAGGGAAACTTTACATACATGTGCCAAGGAAGCTCTCATGCTTGTGCTATAGATGCTCTCTTCATGTGTGTGCCATGGAAGCCCTCTTTATGTGTGTGCAGTAGAGGCTGTCTTCATATATGTGCTATAGAAACTCTTCATGCATGTGCCATGGAAGCTGTCTTCATGACTCTCTATACGTGTGCTTTGGAAGATCTCTTCATGTATATGTTGTGGAGGCTTTCTTCATACAAATGTCATGGAAGCTCTCTTTATGCATGTACCATACAGGCTTTCTTCATATGACTGCCAAGGAAGCTGTCTTCATGCATGTGCCGTAGAGGCTGTCTCCATGCTCTTACTTCTCTCTAGGCTATTTGCTATTGCTCGTAATTCAGTTCCAGCTTGGTGGTGAGAGTACAGTTATGTGTTAAGTTGACCTAGCCTCAGTTTTAGGTAGACTCTGTAATTTGGTTGTCAGTGGTATACTTTTATTAACATTTTTACGCCTTCTTTGATGATAGCCAAACTTGGTTGAGTGTATGGGCATGATCTGAGGTGGAAACAAGTTTCTTCCTTTTCTCAGTGGTAGTACAACATCTGCTTTAGCAGATTTCTTACCCATCTGTAGTGGCATTGTTTTAGTGGTTGTTTAAGTGCATAAAATATCAGTTTTTAAATTACGACAAATAAGCTGGGCATGGTGGTACATAACTGTAACTCCAGTGCTCTGGGAGGCTGATGCAGGAAAATTTCAAGTTTGAATGTAGTCTGGGTGACTTAATGTTAACCTGACTCAGGAAAAAAAAAAAGGCCTAGGGATGTAGCTCCTGGGTTCAATCCTTAGTACCACAACAAACAAACAAACAGAACTCACCAAATAATATGTCAGTTCACCTTATCTTGTAAAAATCTTACAGTTTAACACTTTAATGACCTTCTATCCTGTGGTGCACTTTGCTTTTACATGTCATAAACCAGTGTTTCTGTTTTTGCTTTATACTAGAGTTCAGCAAATGTTTTGTGTGAACAGCAGATAGTGTTTTAGACCTTATGGGCAATATAATCACTGTCACTACTGCTATTCTACACTGTTGTAGTCAGAAGCATAACTGTGTCCCATAAAGCTTTACTTTTAAAAACAGATAGTGACTTGGGTTAGTCCTGTAGGCAGTAGCTTGCAAGTCCTGCTGTAGAGAATGACCTTTAAAATAAATGAAATCTTACAGAGATATAATTGACAAACCATGCAATTTACCCATGTGAAGTATGTAAATTATAGCTTTGAGTTATATCAGGGTTATAAACTGTAACAATCAGCTTTAGAATATTTTATGACCCCAAGAGGGGTCAGGTTGCTCATTCTGTGCTCTGTTGTGTTTTTGTTTCTGTGGATTTGCCTGTTCTGGGTATTTCATATAAGTGGAATCTTACGGTTCATATTCTTTCACACTAGTTTTCACTGGTTTTCAGGGTTCATCCATGGTGCATATGTGTTAATATTATATATTTTTTGTTACATAACATTCCAGCAGTGCTGTAAGGGTTTGTTTCTTTACATCTTTGCCAGAAGTTACTAATCTTTTTGATCATAGCCATTCCAATAGGTATGCAAGTATTTTTGATTTTGATTTTAATTTCACTGTAGTTCATAACGTGGAGTGTCTTTTCATGTTCTTGTAACTGTTTATGTGACTTTGAGAAGTGTCTGCAATCTTTTGTCCTTTAATATTAGGTGTTTAGCTTTTTGTTGAGTTTTAACAGTGTTCAAGGCTTTTTTTAGAAATAGGATTGGCAGATATTTTTCCCGTTTTGTTTTTTGTTCTTAATTTCATGGCATTATCCTTTAAAGCTTACGAGTTTTAGAATTTCGGTAGTGTGCATTTTGAACTATTTATTTTCTCTTGCTTGTGCCTTTAGTGTAATATGATTCATCGTTTAATCCAAAACTCCTGTTTTCTTCCAGGGGTTTCATAGCTTTAGCTCTTAGATCCATTTTGAATTAAATTTTGTATATGATACGATTACGGATCCAGAATCACTTTTGTAGGTAGACATTCAGATATAGCAGTACTATTTTTAAAAAATGTTATTTGTTAAAAACATTCTCTTTCCTCCATTAAATTGTTCTGGCATCTGTCTTGGTTACTTTCTTGTTGCTGTGACTCATTCCCCGACATCCAGAACTTTAGAGAGGGAAGATTTATGTTAGCTCACAGTTCAGAAGGTCTCAGTCCTTTCATAAGTGGGCGGCTGGAAACTGATGGACTCACATGGCAGAGCTGCAGCCGGCTCGGGGCCAGAATCAGAGCCCCAGAGACAGATCCTCACAACATGGTGGAGCTGAGACGTCTGGGAGGAAGGGCAGAACAGCATATACACCTCTTCAGGTCAAATCCAGAGCATCCGACCCTTCCAATCAGGCCCCACCTCCAGTGCTGCACAGAATCCGTAGGTACATGCGGCTTTGGGGGGACACTCCAGATCCAAACCATGGCAGCATCTTTGCCAAAAATTAATATGTGTGAGGATTTATTTCTCTAAATTTTACTCTTGATCTACGTGCTTATACTTATGCCAGTACCACACTCTTCATGTTGGGAAATTGGAAAGTATGAGTACCCAGCTTTGCTTTTTCTTTTCACTGTTTCAGCTATGTTAAGTTCCTTCATTTTCCGTGTGATTTTTGAGATCAGCTTGTCAGTTTCTACAAAGAAGTTAACTAGGATTTTGATTGAGAATAGACTGGATTTGTGCAACTTGCACGAATAACTTTTGGAGACAAGAACCTGTGTTCATCCAGATAGGGCACAGTAGATGGACCAAAGTAAAAGTTACATCAAAGTCCAGTTTGGTGAACCAGTGAGTTTATTGGGGTTCCTTAGATGAGCATAGGTGAGAGGTTACTTACAGAGGCCTAGGTGGGGGACCGTCTGTAGGAGCATGGGTGAAGGGTCACTAACATACTTAATGGGTGGCACTCACATCACCAAAAAGCCCACTCCAGCATAGAGGAGGAACTCTTCCCTCTCGGTTCTAGGCCCGTGGCTCCGGGCCTTACGTATCCTAGATGCAGTGCCTCCATGCAGACTGTAGGCCTTGAAGGCATGTGTCCACGTACTACATACCACGGTGGAGCCACAAGCCAGAAGTGTGTGCCACCGCCTTTGCCACTTGCTTCACTTGTGGATAATAGCCTGTGGATAATGGCATTGTGGCTGCTCGTCACATGTGGGTGGGGTTCCTGCCCCTGTTGGCTCCACTAGTTGTTCCTAGCCTGCCCACCTGTCAGTTGTCCGTCATCCCTCTAGGAGCGTGAGGGGATTTGAATATTGCAGTTGACTATTTAGAATGTTGGACATTTTAAAAATGCTGTCTTCTGGGTCTGAGGTTATAGCTCAGTGGTGGAGCATGTGCTTAGTGTATACAAATCTCTGTTGGTCAGTCACAAGAACTCAAACCGGAAGTTTTCTGACCCATCAACGTGGAAGTCTTTTCATGTGGTCAGGCCATATTTAATTCTTTCTAACACTTTGTAGTTGTTAGAGTATAAGTTTTGTACTTTTTTGGTTAAATTTATTCCTAAGAATTTAAATTTTTGCTTTGATATTATATATCACTTTTTAAAATTTTCATGTTTATTCTTTGCTACTGTATAGCAATACAGGTGATTTTGGTATGTTGATGTATCCTATAATTTTATGGAATCTATTTGTTTTAATTTTTTTTAGTGTATTTCTTAAATTTTCTCTATACCATATTGTGCCACTTGCGAATAGAGATAATTTTTCTGCCAGTCTAGGTACTTAGGCTTTTCAAGAACTAAAGCTGTGAAAAGAATCAAAGCAATATAGGCCCAGGGCTGAGTGACTAGCTCAGTGGCTCAGTTTCCCAGCACCACCAAAATCGGGGAGGCTGAGACAGGAGGATTGCTGTCATTGTGAGGCCATCCTGGGCTACATTGTGAGTTCAGGACCAGCTTGGGCTAAAGAGCAAGATCCTGTTTCAAAAAAAAAAAAAAAAAAAAAAAAAAAAAAAAAAAAAAAAAAAAAAAAAAAAAAAAAAAAAAAAAAAGAAAAAAAAAAAGAAAAGGAAGGAAGGAAGGAAAGAGAAATGCCCAAATGTTTCAATTCTTGCCAACAAATCTTTTTTTAATTCTCCCTCCTTCTATTGTTAAGTGACTTACAAATATTTAGAGTTTGGGATATTGTGTTTAAAGAAATAATTGAGACTGAATTTAGTAGTATACTCAGAAATGGGCTCCTCTATTTTCCTGACTATTAATGTGGGTGGGGATTTGGAAACCTGCCTAGTGAATAATTGAACTGGACATGAGTTGGATTTGGGGTTTTGTTGTTGCTAGTTAATTTCAGCAGATCACAGATTTTTGTATTTTGTCAGTAGTTCCTGTTCACACTGAACTACAACCCAGCTCATTTTTTTGGTTTTGATTTTTGAAACAGGGTCTCAGTAGGTCATGAAGTTCTGCATATTTGGCTTGAGCTTGCTATCCTGTTGCCTCAGCACCGGCAGAGTGCTGGGATTACAGGACTGTGCCACTGGGCCTGGCTCTAGATTTGTTTTTTTAGTTTTTGCTTTTTCAGGATGCTCACTCCAGGGGCTAGAGGAATGGCTCGGTTGAAGTGCTTATCTAGCAAGCGCTAAGTCAAGTGCTAAGTAAGTATCTGAGTTTTATTCCCCAGCACCATGTAAGCTGGGTGTTGGTGGTACACGCCTATAATCCCAGCACTCAGGAGGCTGAGGCAGGAGGATTGCAGTGAGTTTAAGACCAGCCTGGGCTACGGAGAGAGAGCTTGTCTAAAAACAACAAAAACCTATCAGGGTGCAGTTGCTCACTCCACGCTTGGCTTTCCACAGGCTCTGCAAACCTGGGCCACAAGTGAATTGAATCCCTTTGTGTGCTCTGGTAGGTTTTTGTTGCCTTTTCTTCATTGAGGTTTGGGTGAGAGAAGTGGCGCTTCATGCCCCATTGCAGCTTGAGATTTAGGCAGACCATAAACCCTGAGCATCTGTGTGAGTGGTTTTATTGTTTTGTTTTTTAAATAAAGAGCTGAGCTCTTGAGGTGAAGCCCTGCATCAGGTGCTTGTGTTGGGTGGACGGCCCATTCTGCTGCGTGCTCACATGGCAGAGGGCATCATGAGATGAAACAGGGCAAGTGTCTCAGGTTGGATATTCTTTTTATTGAAGTTTTTCCAGAACTTCTTTTATTAATATGTATTTGCGGTATGTCATGATTACATTCTACCTGAGGAATTGGCGCGTGTGCCTATCGCACCTTCTTCCTTTCCCTTCCCTTCCCTACGTTTTCCCTCTCCGCGTTCTCTTTCCTTCTCCACGAATTCTCTCTTCTTCTGTTACTCTTTTCTTTTGTTCTTTTACTTTTTGATATGTGATATTTAATCTTCAGTGTCTGATTCATTTCATTAAGCATGATGGTGTGTAAGTACAGGCAGAACTCCCTCCTTTTCAGGAGATATGTCTCAAACTACCTGTTTTCCCATGCCATCCTACTGGTGGTATCTGGTTGCTCAGATATGCCCTTTATGGCATTCCTCGTGTAACTAACAAATTTTGATGGGTTATAATAGATATAATCTACCCAGTCTTTTTTTTTTGTTAACTATGAACCACAAAATTGACTTAAATCCTTTGGCCATTTAACTTCTGGCATTAAATTTGTTAAGAACCTCTCAAGGGACCCTGTTTGGTCTAGCAGTCAAAAGATACGCTAGGGCTGTAAACTTTTTTGGAGGAGGGACTCGAAAAGGTGAGGGAATTGGTATGCAGGAGTAGAATAGCAGCCAATGGGACCAAAGTACATGTTTCACTCCGTAGACGGGAGGATCCCAAACAGCGCCCACAACCCCCACAATACCACCAGATGTTTCTCAGGCCACAGTCAGTGCAGACTGGTTGCTTACTCTCTTAAAGCACCAGCCTTCATAGCATCAGGACATGTTTCCCATGAGCTTTAACTTTCCTTCCCACCTAAAGAGGCACGAGGTATAGTTAGTGTTAGGGAGTGGTCCAGTGCCTCTTAGAGCTTTTGTCTTGGTCCTTTGACATCTAGAAACAGCAGGGACAGTGTTCAGCAGTACATATGCCCCAAGCCATGTCATCCTGAGAGAGCGGTGTCATGTATCTAATACCCTTAGAGTCTGAAGTTTATTCAAAAGGAAACAGGGAGCTTGAGCTTCTAGCCTTTCTGTCGTGCATGTATAATCGATGCTCTTATTAGGGGCACAAATAGAATATTTAATCCATTCCTGACAGGCATTTATTTTTCTATAGTCAGCCTTTATCTCTGTGATCTGTTGTGAATACCTTGTCTCCACTGTGAGTACTTTATCAACCCTTATACCATTGTAAGCCAAGCTCCAGTGATGTACCCTTTCTGACCAGGCTCCGTCTTCCATCAGTACATGAAATCCATAGATCATTGATGGCTCCTGGGGAACATTTTTTTCCACTGGCACCCAAAAGACCCATGTACTTAGGCCTTTTTAAGAATTGTCAGTATTGACTATTTCAGCACTGCTAAAAGTCCAAGTCCAAAGTCTCCTCTGCGACTCAAGGCAGACTCTGAGTTGTAATCCCCCCAGTGGAACAGAGGAAACATTCCCATTTCAAACGGGAGGAATAGGAGGATAGGAAGCCACTGGACCAAGGCAGGAACGAAACTCAATCAGGACAGTAACCACATCCTGCAGTACCTTTTGCTGCTGTAGCTCTGCACAGCACCCCAGCAAGGTGTGCTCCTCCTGGGAGCTGGTGCTGCCCTCTGCCATTCGTCCCAGTGGCTCCCAGCTCTCCAGGCTTACCTCTTGGCTGTGGCTATTCAATATTGTAGATTTGTTAAATAGAAGCTTGCATGACAGTAATTATACTGCTGAGTGAAAGATTCTAAACTTTACTTCAAAGGTACAAGATAAATTGATCGTATGACAGGATGTGTAGGTTTGATTTTTGGACCTTAAATGTGACTCTCGAGGAAATTGATTTCATGGCAGAATGGTATGAAACATTGGCTCTGCTTAATTGATTTGGGTTTTTATTGATTTTTGTATATTATACTGGAAAATATCACAGTATGTTGCATTGATTAGATATTCCATTTATTAGAAAGGGATTGCTATTAGGGATGTTCCATTTATTCTCTTTCTTCTTAGATGCTTTTTTTCCTCTAATGTTCTTGCTTTGGTATGTCTAATAAAATTGGGAAGAATTGGAAAAAATTCTGGGCAGCCTTTTCAGGCACAACTCTGTCAAAGGCATGCAGCATTCTCTTAGAAACTTTGGGACCATGTGTCTGGCTGCCATCGTCAAGTTGGCAGTATGCCAGGGACTATGCATATGGCTGCCATTTCTGAAAAGGTAACAGTTGCTATCTGTAACAAGGTAGCAGTCGTAGTCTTTGTACATATCGTATTTAAGTGCTGTCCCACTTTGAAGGGTAACTCCTGATGATCAGGACTTGAGCCTTAGACTTTTAGAGAGGCATGTCCCCTATTTATTTTTTATTGTGAATGCCAATGTATCTGTTCTTTTCCAGCTTGGTCTTGATCTCTGACTCTTTCTTTCCACATGCTTTCTTATGCCTCTGCATCTTCTCCAAGGTTTCTAACTCTTCTCTTGGCCTCCTTTTCATTCCTGAGGCTCTGATCTTTTTCTAAGCTAGATTGTTCAGATAACTTTTTAAATTTACCTAAGCATTTTGGATATACCAGTTGGAGCCCCTAAGTGGCTGAATCCAGCAGCCCCCATCTTGTCTGGAAGGCCCTGATTGGGTATTCTTAATTTTCCTGCATCTCCCCCTTCCTCCACTCATAAGCTGGAGTCAACAGAGTGGAGCAGACACATAATGCTAGCAGATTTTTCTTTTTCTCAGTTTAACATCCTGTGCCCTTTCAATTTTCAGCCCCTGACACCTCACAGTAGCAGATGGCAGTTTTTCTGCTTCTTTCTTGGTGACAACTGACCTTTGCTCTAGTGACCAGGGTGTGGGCAGATTCCTACCTCTTGTCCAGCAGCAAATGGCTTTTGTTTGTACCCATCTCTGCAGTAGCTGGGCTTTTTCCTGTACAGGGAGTAGGAATTTAAAAAAAAAAAGTCTTAAGAATTATACTTGGTATCTTTGTAAATATCATATTTAGGTGTTGTCCCACTTTGAAAGGTAACTCCTGATGAGCAGGACCTGAGCCTTAGACTTTTAGAGAAGGATGTCCCTTGTTTACTTTTTATCATGAATGCCAATTATTTGTTCTTTTCCAGTTTAGGCTTGATCTCCGACTCTTTCCACATGTTTTTCGATAGTACTGCCATTTTGGCTGGATTGGCAGCCTCTGTGATTTCCAAGTGGAGAGATAATGACGCCTTCTCATATGGGTAAGACTTCTAAAAAATCTTTTTTTCAAAGCATAAAATATACAGAAAAAATACCCAAATATTAATGTCAGTGAGTTTTTACAAATTGAACATGTTTGCCTATCTTGAACCTGTGAAACTTCTCCACATACCAGTTCTGGTTTCTCCTGCTCACCCACTTGAGAGTTTTCTTAACCTCATGGTTTTATACATTGTATAATTGGAATCTACAATAGTAATTTTATTTGCATTTACATTGCTTGGCTTGGTGAAAGTTTCGGTGTGACTTTTATTATTTAGGAAGAGTTCTTACAACATATTTTTAAAGAAAAAGAAGACTTCTCAGTGTATGGGAATGGTTATGTTCCTTTATTCCTTTTCTTATTGAAGGGGTACTTGATTTATTTAAAATTATTTCATAGTGTGGCTTTATATTATCTTTTCCTGCTCTGCTTTTATATACTTTCAGCTCTGTTTTCCAATACTTCTTACTTGGTCAACCAACTAAATATTTGGAGATTTTTATGCTAAGGGTCTGTGTTGGAGCATCTCATACACAGCTGTTTTCCTGCTACCTCTGGTTGAGGAAGGAATAGAGTTTTGATTATTTGATTTCTGCTTTCTGACTGCTTGCTTTTTTGAAATCATAGAATATTTTGCAGTGTCATTATATGTAGGCAAAACTCAGGACTTAGGTCTTCTTTCTTCGATCCCTGCCTCTTTCCTGCTCGTTGGTCTTTTTCTCTGTCTCTCCCCATCTCTGTTTCCCTGAGTGCTCTCCTGCTCTCTGTGCTTTCACAACTTTCTCTCTCATTCTTTTGTCTTTCTATTCATTCTCTTCTCTTCTCCTAAGCCTACCTTCCTTACTTGTTCCCTTTCTTCCTACCTTCCTTCCTTTCTTTCTGGGCCTGTACTCATGCTCTTTCTCTCTTTCACACCTTTTCGTTGTTACTTTCCCCTGTTCTTTCTTCTGCCCTTTTAGCACTGTATCTCTGGGGTTGTTCTAATTCCTCCTCCCTTAACCTACCTACTCAGTTTCTTTCCCCTTCCTTCCCAGGCTCTTCCTCTCAGTGGCTCTCCTCCCCGAGCTCCCTTTCCCATGCATTTTCTCTTGTTCTGTCCCTCTCTGGCTCACACTCACCCCATTACGTGGTTGTCTCTGTTCCTTTCCTTCTTTTTACTCTTGTTCCTTTGCTGCTTTCTCTTCCTCCTCTGCTTTGGTTTTGCTCTGCAGTCATCACACACTTTTTCCTTCGCTCCTATCCTTTTTACATATTTATCGAGAGTTCAGTGGTGTTGAATGCTTTGCCAATTCTACTGATGTAAAGAATACTAAGACATGGCTGCTACCTTAGAGGAACTTGTGGTCTAATGGGAAAAGAGTTCTGTAAAAGTACCATAATAGATGAACTTTTTTTGAATACAGGATCTCGCTGTATAATCTAGGTTGGTCCTGAACTTACTGTGTGGTCTGGGCTGACCTAGAACTCACAGCAGTCTTACTGTCTCAACGTCCTCTGTGCTGGGGGGTACATGTGTGCGCCACCACGCCTGCTTATGTGGGGCTGGGGAATCCAGCTCAGGGCCTTGTGCTTGCTAGGCAAGTGCTTTAACTGCGTGCTGTGCTGTCCTTGTGTAGGACTTGCTAATTTTAGTCATAAACAAAAGGGTAGGTTATTTGTAAATAAAAAATGATACAAATACTAATTATATTATTTTTATAGTGTAGAGCAAGAAATTTATATTTACTTAAAAATTTGAACTGCCTTAAATATGAGATAACATTTTCTAAGGTATTATGTTGGTAATACTTAGTCTTAAACTATAGCTACTAAGTGTATTTTGGATCATGAAAGAGATTAAGTGTAAAGTTACAACTTCTTTTAGAAAATTAGTAAATCATATATAGTATTTATCAGAAATCTCAATGGGATATCTTAGTTAGCAGTCTTCCTCGATAAACAGTGGGTGACTTAAAAATCTCAATCTGAGTCTTAGGTAATCTTGTAGTTTTCACTGAGAATTATCTCTAGCTTTAAGATGGATTTCAGGAATTGCTTTAATACTCTACTTGAGCTAATTTATAAATGAAAGTAATATTCTTGCCACTTCTTTGACTGTGTTATTCTGCTCTCGAGAGAGAAATGGAGAGAATGTGTTTTTTTCTTTTCTTTTGGGGAAGATTAAGGAGTAAAAGCTGTTGCAGTATTCGAAACTGAGTAACTGCTGTGGTAGGAAGTAGCAGCGGTAAACTGCTGGTGTCAGTACATAATACTGTTGACGAGGCTAACCTAAGGCTGGATTCCTGCAAACCTCCCACTCAGGGTGCTCGTAATAGCAGACCTACTGCGATGGGAGACACACTAGGGGAATCTGAGAGCAAGCCAAGACTTTGCTTTCTTTTTATAAAGTCATGTTTGTGTCTTCTCACTTTCTTATTTGTGAAATAGCAAATCCAGTGTAAAAAATCATAGATATCCAGTAGGTAAATATGTGCTATACTTGCTTACATACGTGTGTGGGTTTGGGTTTGGTTGTATTGATTTTTGTTTTTCTTTTTGCACTGTTTGAAAAATTCAGGCCCCAGGCATGCTTGATTAGGCAGTAGCACTTTCATAAATTCTACCTTTTAATTCCAGGACTTTCTCTGTTCAAGTAAACATAGTCATTTGCAAAGGCATGTATGTCTAGTTTTTCTAACTTTTTATTTTAAACCTATAACCTAGCACAACAAATCATACAAAAAGTAATTAAACCACTTGGGTTCAGCAGTGTATTGGCATTTATGGAGCATGCCTACTAAAAGCTAGGAGTTAGAAACAAAAATACCTGAGAAATATTCTTGCCTTTCATTGTGAAGTCTAGTTGAGATCAAGAGCAAGAAACTTTATTGAAACAACCCATATATGTATGTAAGCAAGTACTTGATTTTAAAAAATAATAATCCAGTTCTGTTCTTTCTTATTCAGGGGACAACTTGAGAGTTTTGTGAAAGACCTTTCTATACCTCCTTATGTTAAGAAGGTCATTTATTCTATCAAATGTAATTATAATTTAAGTGATTTGCTCAATCATTTCATAGTATATATAAAATAAAATTACTATATGTAAATGCTTGCACTTTGGTGGTGCATATAACCATATGATGTGGTTTAGAGTCTCTTAAGTAAACTTACGACTGGATTTTAAAAATAATAATTTGATTGTTTACTTTGCTCCTCTTTAGGTATGTTAGAGCAGAAGTTCTCGCTGGATTTGTCAATGGCCTATTTTTGATCTTCACTGCTTTTTTTATTTTCTCAGAAGGAGTTGAGGTATAGTAGAAATAATTAGAGTTAATAAATTATATTTCTATAATGAAAATGTTTAATTAAATACACGTAATAGACCTGTTTCCAACTATCATTGTTCATGAAGACACTCTTGGGGTAGACAAAATATTATGTTCATGAAAAATAATTGAAAAAATTAAATGTATGTGAAACTTCTTGAAAATAATCGACAGTGGTTTACAAGGTATGAATAAAGTGTAGACATCATGAAAAAATGAAGTCTGGATATTCAGGTCAATTGGGAAGTGTTCCTAGAGAAAATAGACCCGGAGAGTTTTGCTAGTAAGTCTTTAATAATTGTTCATTAAAAAGAAGACTATGTAAAGATCAGTGAATTATAAAGGGTAGTATTTTAATATATCAAAGAGGAACAGGTTTGGGACCCAGTAGTCACATGTAAATATTTGTATTTAAGTGTAGTAATTGTTACTTCTGCAATATGTGAACACTACTGTTTTTATTTCTCTATTTTGTCCTGGAAGGTCATGTTTTCAGTGCTTTTAATTCTGAAAATTGCTACAGATTTTTACCAGCTGATCAGTCAGAAATTACACCAGTGCTGTTTGTCTTACGTGTTTTCTAGAGAGCATTGGCCCCTCCAGATGTGCACCATGAGAGACTGCTGCTTGTTTCAATTCTTGGATTTGTGGTAAACCTAGTAGGAATATTTGTATTCAAGCATGGAGGTCATGGACATTCTCATGGCTCGGGTATGATGGTTAGAACCTTTTGTTTCTTTATTTTCTACCTGGTTTCTGTCATAATTATGTGCTTCAGAAAATTGATGACTTTAAAGTTGAACTATATATTGGTTTTTAACAACAAAAGAGATGTGTCAGATGCCTCTCACACCATCATCCTGTTTTACTTGATTCTCTGTGCTTTCTAGCCCAGGCCTTTCAGAGCTGTGCACACTGTTTGCAGTTTGATGTGGATCCTCCAGGCTTCGGTAGCTTGTCTCTCCCTGTTGTGCCGTTCATGTAAAACAAGAATGTCCACCTTTAGGCCCAAAGTGTTTTTTTTTTTTTTTTTTTTTTTTTTGCTCTCACTCGTTTAATATTCTAATAAAAAATTTGAAATGGACGTTTTATCACTTAATATAAATATATATTTTTGTGTGGCCCATGATAATTTTTTCCACAAAAGAATAAGGGCTAAAAATAGGTTACTGGCTGGACACTCCTTGGGTGAGGGGGAATCAAATATCATCAAACCACAAAACAAATATAGTTGCTGAGAATTTTGTGTGTCTGTGACAAATTTATTACATAATCTGTTTTTGAGATCCTGCCATTTGGTATACATTAGTCTACTATGTCTTGTTAATAGTTGCATGAAACTCCATGGTGTGGGTCACTGTGATTTACTTTACTATGGGTAGATGTCATATATATTCTAACCTGTGAACATATGCAGGTGTTTCTCTAGAGCCATGTCAGCCTATATTGTACTTGTTAATCATGTGTAGCTATGTGAATTCAAAGTTTTGGTAATTAAATAGTCAGTTCCTAAGTTGCTCTAGTGACATTTCAAGTGCTCAGTAGACTCTGAAGGCCACCCCACTGGGCAGTCTAAATATAGAACATTTCATTATTTCAGACACTTTAAAAAAAATTCAGTGTGGTAGAGTATAAGGATTGCTAGAATGTAAAATATGCACTTGTAGTTTCTTTAGGCATGTACAAATTGCCATTTAAAGTTAACTGTCATTCCCATTTGCTCCCAGTAAATGCAAGTACTACTAACCCCTGCTCACCCTCTCAACACTTACTCTTGTAGGTTTAAGAGTTTGGCTTACAGCTTGATTTCTTGTTTTGATATTTCTCTGATTAATAGGGAAGTTGAACATTGTTTTGGTATCTTTTAGGTCATTCAGGCATTTTCTTTTGTAGAAATACCTTTTCCTACTTTTTGCCAGTTTTTCTATTCTTTTTCAGTCCATTTGTAGGTATTTTTTGTAGTCTAACCCTTTGAATGAGTAGCAAATATCTTTTCCAGTCTATGCCTTGTCTTTACATTTTTATATAGCGATTTAAAATTTACACATAATCTAGTTTTTGTCTTTTGCTATCTTTGTTTATTTTCTTTTTTAAGGAATTCCCTAATTAGGGACATCATAATCTCTCATACATTAAAGCTTTTCATAAGTTTTATGTGTTTTTTTAACCTAGTGTTTTCTTCATTTGTTTCAATTTAAAATTTATAATGGGTGAGTTAGAGTTTAATTTTTTTTTATTTTTCCATCTCAGTATGAATAAGCAATTTTCTGGTCACCATTTCTTTACTGTTTTTCGGAATTTTAAGATTGCCTGGGGGTAATAAGTATCATCTTACCTTAAAACAGTCTTGTTCAACTGAGTTTTAAGTTAATTCTGTACTGCACAAAGCTCTTGTTGATACTCGTGCCTAGGATGGTTGATTTGGTGCACTCGATGTTCCCACAGGTCTTTGAGGTGCTGTTCGGTGTGTGCTGTTTTCCCTTCTTTGGGCTTTTCAGAGTGAAAGATTGCTGACCAAACTCCTGCTAGCTGTGCGGCCCAGGATTCTTCTTGAGAACCGCGTGTGAATGTTTCATGTTCTTTCTATTTTTTTAACACCATAATTTTTGCTTGATCTTTTTTCTTAACGATTTCTATGTATGTTTTTAATGTTCTGTACTTGGTGACTCATTGTTACAACACTTTCATTCTTTAGACATGGTTTTCCTGAGTTCTTTAGACATGTTTCAGATGATTTAAAGTCTTACCATTTTAAGGCCCAAATCTGGGTCTCCTCAGAAATATTTTCAGTAAGATACTTTTTTCTTTATATGTGTAATAATTCTTATTTATTTTTGATGAAAAGTAGACTTTTTGAGACAGGGTCTTGCTCTGTAGCCCAGACTGGTCCTGAACTCACTATGGCAGCCCAGGCTGGCCCTGGACTCATGGTAATCCTCCTGTCTCGGCCTCCTGAGTGCTGGGATTACAGGCATGGGCTGCCACCACGCCTGGTTTATATGTTGCTGGGGAATTGAACTCAGGTGCTTAGCGCTTGATTTAGAGCTTGCTACGCAAGCACTTTAACTGCTGAGCCATTCCCCCAGTTCCCTAAGTAGACGTTTTAGATGATACATTGTAACAACTCTGTTACCTGATTATATCACTTTTCCAAAGTTTCATGTTTCTGTTGTAGTGTTTCTCTTCCTGCAAATCTTTCATAAGTTAATTTAGTAGATGATGTGTTTTCTGCAGTGTGTGGTCATTGTGTTTTCTGCTAGTTGTTTTAATATCTTTTTGTTTTTCACCTGGCTTCCTTAGAATCACACCTGAGTCTATATAATTTAGTAGTCAGCTATTGAAGATTTAATGTCTTACCTGTAAACCTTCCACTTCTGCCAAAGTGATCTTAGTGAGAAAAATACACCTCCGGATTTTGGACAGTTTACAGGCAGCTGTAACTTACTTTCTAGAGTCAGAGAAAGATAAATGGTGATTTCTCCCCCTCTCAGGTTGTTCTTGGGCCTGTAGACACATGCATACTATCTTAGGTTACTGAGAATATGTCAGTACTTCCCAAAGCTTGTTAGTTTTTTGCTTCTTGGAGATTTTCTTATATTCCTTAGATTCTCATCCCACCTGAAACCAGAGCCTTCTGCAGCTGAGATACTACTAGGAATTTGCCATTGTTTTTGGTAAATGCCCTACCCCCTACCCCACTCTCCACCTCTAGCGAGCACTGCATCTGTAATCTGCACTGCTGAGAATAGGTATTGTTCAGAGAACATCAAGTTTGTACAAAATATTCATTATGCCAGAAAATGGCTCTGTTAGCAGAGCACCAAAAGAGATCTGATTCTTCTTTTTATCACAGCCCTTTTGGCCTGAAGCTGCTTTGCTCATAGGCTGAAAAGCGAGGTAGAGTGGGAGTTGCTCCGAGCTAAAATGTGAGCCACCTAACAAGGTTCGGTTCGGTACTTAACATTGAAGAGGTGGCTTTCAGTTCACTCAGTGGCTGGAATTGCCAGAATTCTGGAGTGGACTGTAGCTGTTTTTCCTGTATTTGTTTTAGACGAGAGATAGTTCACTGAGGTATTCTCTCCAGGGTTCCATAAAACAGCCTCTTCTAGTTAAGAACTTTTGATATGATGAAGTGCTGAATTTGATTTTCAACTATTTTAATACTTTCGCAAAAATAAGTTTTTAAAAATTATTTAATATCTGAAGTGTTTTTTCCTGGTTTTTGAGTAGCTGGTATAAGGTGTTTCTTGACGGATTTTAGGTATAAGGGGTGATCACAATATATGGCAGATGTCTGTATTTAAAACATTTTTTATGTAACAGTAAAAGACATATTGCTATTAGTCTCCTTCAATTAGAACATACTTATCCTATAATTTTTGCCTCTTTTTCAAGCAGATATAGAAATCTTCTTTCATGTCTTTATGAGTTATGATTAAAATAAATTGTGATACTGCTGCCAAGTGCCATGCAATGAACAGGCAGCTCATAAAACATTATGGAGTGTCTTCACCCGCCTTATTCACTTGATCTGGCACTGTGGGACTTCTGGCTCTTTTTCAAAGTCAAATGACCAAGAAAGGTAAATACTTTGAATTGTCCAGGCAGCCATGACAATGCATCTAAAGACTCTAATAAAAGAGGACTTCCAGAACTGGTTCATGAGGTGTCCATCACATAGGATAAGTGTGTGGAGCAAAGGGGAAACATATTGAGGGAGATTAATTGGCAGTGTGTCTTTTATGGTATTAGATTTTTAAAGCTTTACTTTATTTTTTGATCACACCACATATACTTTATAGAGAGGATTCTATGCTGCTGTTTGGTTTTTGTACCTGCTTTAAGGTCTGGTCACTGGTCCTCTTACCTAAGGCAGTAGCTTCCCTGCTGTTTGCCTCACTGTGACCGTGTAGTTGTATCGTCCTTATTTGTTAGTGTGTATAATAGTATTTTGAAAGATTTTCCCCTGTAACTTTCACAGCTTTATTCCAGGTGCCTATCACATAGTATGTTCTAAATAAAATATTTCTTGAGTGAATGAACACAACTGTCTGTAAATGTTACTGTATATTTCTTGTAAAGACTTAATTGGATTTCCAGTCAGGTCTGTCACTTCCCTCTATGCTTTTTTTTTTTAACCCTTTATTCCAAAGTAGGAACTTGGGATTGTTTTAATAAATTTGTGATACTTTTAGCAAGTAATTGATCATTGCATTGAATCTGTGTTTTGAGTATGCCATATTGTTGTTATTTTTCTGTGTTTACATACCTTTTGTTGTGTTTGTTCTCTAGGCCATGGACATAGTCATTCCCTCTTCAATGGTGCTGTAGATCCTTTACATGGCCATGGAGATAATTGCCATAGTCATGAAGGGAAACATGGTGTTGGACACAGCCACAGTCATGCCCAGGGACATGGGCACTTCCATTCTCATGGTGAGGATAGTTGAAACACTTCCAAAAAAAATGTATAAATTACTTTTCTTTGTTAAAAAAATTTATTGAAATATACTATAACCAGCTTCCTTTCTGGTGAATGAGTTGGTTCCCCATATTAGCTTGGTTTTTAGTATATCATGAAAGTAACGTGGTATAAGGCAGTGGATATTACTTTTTATTTTGTGAATGTATCATAATAAAGTGGCACTATTTTAACAATGTCAGTGAATTGTGAGTAACTGCTGTTTAGCAAGTGAAAGACATGATTTATTTTAAGTATAGTGAAGCCTTTTGTGCTTTATAAAATATACTATAAAATATACTATTTTTATAAAAATGCTATAGGGACTTTTAATTTTTTACATTTTTATTGTAACTAACTACATGTTCATTTCTTTTTTTACATGTTCCTTTAGAAATTGCTATATACTAACTTTTACATCTTTATATACTAGAATAAAAGGTACTTATGAACTTAATAATTTATCTTATATCACATACTAAATAGTTTACTCATGAATACCAAAGTATAAATCAGTAGAAGCTGCTTAGGTGGCAAAATCTGATTAATCTTCAAATAGATATGCTTATGTATTGCCTGTGTTGCTTTATAGGCAGAATCCTAAAGTTTTCTTTTGAAAATAGAAAGGGAGCTATCTTAGTTGCTTATTTGTTGCCGTGATAAAATGCCTGACATCTATAAATAAAGGAAAGATTTACTTTAGTTCACAGTTTCAGAGGGTCTGACACTGCCTGTTCATGGGCAGCCCACAATGGTAAAAGCACATGGTAGAGGCTGGAGAGCTGCTCAGGGCGTTGCCGACAGAAGCCAAGTGAAGTTAGGAGCAAGCTGATGTCTAGAGACTCAGGCAAGGCTTGAGCTTTCTCATGAGAAAGCTGTAACAATATTTCTTCTTCCTTCCTTTAATTACTTGAAGCTGCCGGTGGGGCCCCCATACTCGGGGTGGCCTCCCCTCCCACAAGTTAGCAACATACACTTGAAAGTTTGACCCCTCAATCTCAACAGATTGACACAATCTCTCCAGGTCAGACCTCAAGTATCTGTCCCTTCCAGTCAGGTCTTACCTCCCAATAACACATGATTCCACAGTTATTCCATTATATCCAAATTCAGGAGGATTTTGGAGGACACTCCAGATCCAAACTATAGCATTCTGCTCATGGCCACCAGAAGACTCATGTCTGCCTTCCTAGGCAAAATGAATTTAGTCCTTTTCTAAAGTCTTAATAGTTGCAGAACTGCTAAAAAGTCCAAGTCCAAAGTTTCCTCTGAAAGTCAAAGCAAACTGAAACTTGTGTGCTCCTGTGAAAAATCAAAGAAAAGTTAAATACTTCTAACATATAGTTGTATGGGGGTAACCATTTCCATTCCAAAAGGGAGGAATAGATGGGTAGAAGGCAATTGGTCCAAAACAGCTTCTGAACCCAGCAGAGTAAGGGTCAAATTCTGAAGTTCGGTGTCAAGCACCTGGAATAAACTGTGGCAGGGTGTGGTGAGATTGTGACCCCCGAAGGGCTTGGGTGGCTCAGCCTCTGCAGCTGGCTCTCGCTTCAGCTCCCATCCTCCCTTTGGGCTGGCTTCATTCACAGCCTGTAACTTTCCTCGACTGACAATCTGCATTTCTAGTATCTCCAAATTTCTGTGGTCACGGCTGCATTGTAGGCCTCTCCTTCATAACTTCATGTACTGTCCTCCCCGGGCCACTGACACACCTCCTGGCCTGCATGGACACCTCCATGACCCCAGAACCCTTGCATTCTGTGTGCCTGTAAAACCAGCACCACATGGATGACACCAAGATCTGCCACTGGCATGAGCAGTCTGGTCCCCTTGGACAGTCCCTGCTGAGGCCTCTGAGTTCTTAGATGGCTGAACTGCACCAAACACTTCTCTATTTGGCCCTACAGGGTGCCTCTTGTCAGAGTAAAGTCTTTTGCCTTTCTGCCCTTTAGTTGGTAAAGGGTAAGCTCTTCTTGGTTCCTGAGGCGTCTTCCAGGCATCTTTGTTATAGTCTTGATTCCAAGTACTTAGTTTCTTGTAGTGCTGATCTCTCTAACATTCCTGTGCTTTTCTGCTTCACCTTTGCAGCCCTTTCATTCTTGCAAAACTGCAAATCTTTTATGTTACTTTTATTTTGCTTTTCGGTGTAGAGCTGGTTAAAAGTTGCAAAGCAGTACCTATGTGACAGCCTGAACGTTGCGCTGCTTTGAGATTTCCTCTACCAGATTAAATAGTCTGCCATCCTTCATCTCAGTTCCAGTCAAAGCTCTGGCAAGATCAAAATGCTAACAACAATTTTGCTGGAGTGTAGTATGCATGGTTTCTAGACCAGTTGGCAAAGAGTCCTCTTTTCCATCTGAATTCTTGACATTTAAAATTCACATTTTTATCAGCATTCTGGTCTTCTGAGCTCTTACCAGAATCTCCCTTCAAGTTCTGCTTAGAGCAGTCAAAGCTGTCTCTAGCCACCATATTTAAACCTTTCCAAACTCTTCCCTCAAAGCATTCCCGAAGGCTCCCAAACCACATTTTTGGGTAAAGTCACAGCAACAACTCTGCTTCTCTGGTACCAGTTTCTGTCTTTAGTTACTTTCTCATTGCTGGGACTAAATAACTGACATCTATAATTTAAGGGAGGAAAGATGTAATTTGGCTCACAGTTTCATACAGTCCATTCATGAGCGTCTGAATTGTGGAATCCTATGGCAGAGGATGGAAAGTTGTTCAGGGCACTGCAGATGGAAGCCATGTGGAACAGGAAAAAAAGGAAGTGAGGAGTGAATTGTTATCTGGAGATTCAGGAGTGGCCAGCGCCTTCCCAGGAAGGAGCTGTAGCAGTGTTTCTTTTTCCTTTCTTTACTCAGTCTAAGCTTTCAGTAGCGACCCCCCACATCTAGGTTGGGTGTCCCTCCCTCACTTCCTGGCCTTCCAGTCAACAACACAAGCCTAAAAGCTCTATTCTGCATGCCCCCGTTCTCCATAAATTGACACAATCCCACCAGGTCAAATCCCAAGCATCTAATCTTTCCAGCTGGGTCCAGTAACACATTTCCATATTTATCCTACCAGATCCAAACCATGGCAGGTTATAACTGAAACTTTCTGTCCTTTGACTAATAATTCCCCATCTCTACTGCCTTTCAGCCCTTGCTGTTTTGACCAGTTTGACTCTTAAATTTCTCGTATAAATGGTATCATGTGTATTTGTCATTCTAGGTCTAGCTTATTTACTTAACGTATTGTATTTATTGTACTTATCTTCACTGTCTTAAATGGCAGTATGTCTTTTTTACATTTTATTACCGATTCATCAACTATACAGATATCTTTTTGAGGCCCTAATTTCAATTCCTGTGAATATAAGCACATTAGGAGTGGTAATCGTGTGATGATTCTGTTTTTATTTTTGAGCAGCATCCATTTGTTTTCCACAGCGGCTGTGCCACTGTGTACTCCTACTAGCAGTTTCCAAGGCTTCCCTGCTCTGGCTCTTGCCGATACTTCCTGTCTTCTTGCTAATAGCTGTCCTAACAGTATGCTACGATTTTGATTTGGATTTCTTTAATGATTAGTGATGTTGAACAACTTTTCATACATCTGTTGGCCATTTATGCATCCTATTTGAAGAAAATTCTTTTCTGGTCCTTTGGTTATTTTTCCAATCAAGCTTGTGTTTTTTTTTTTTTTTCATTTATTTGTTTTGTTGTGTTGTCTTGAATTGTGTGAGTTCTGTGTATGCTTTATGGATTATCTGTCGGATATACAGTTTGCAAACATTCTCTGCCATTGTTTAGGTTTGGTATATTTCCTTTGTTGTTTGTTTCCTTTGCTGTGGAGATGCTTTTTAGTTTGATGTAGTAATCTCACTGGCCTACTTTGCCCCTATTGCCTATACCAGTTACTGAATATATTTGTAGTAATTATACTAATGTTCTTTAATACTTTACTTTTCCACCATTTTGCTTGCATACATTTTCCCAAAATACTTTTGAAAAATTACATATCCCTGATAAACTTTTAAGATGGTTTCTAAAAAGCTTGGTTAAACAGTTGCCAAGAATGTCATGTCTGGGACATTAGAGTTGAACCTTTTACATTATCCTACATTGTCCTAGAGAATACCTTAGTGGTTGCAGAACTGTTATCACTCATTCAAAAGCATCTATGCATTTATAAATTTTACATCCTATTTTTCCTTGTGTTCTTGCTTCATTTCACTTCTTTTCCAGAATTTTATGTTGATAAAATATGATGATTGTGTTCTTTAACTGATCAGTTATTGTACTTCTTGGCAATAAAATGCTTATGTAAATTCAGATTTTTTATTTTATGAACATAATATTTAGCCCTGAGGCATTTCTTTTAAATGGAATTATTGCAATCATTTTAATAACAAAGTCAGTATAGTTCTATCTCAAATTTTGATGTAGAGTTAATAACTGTAAAAAGCAACGTTTTGTTTGAAATACATACCTTATTTAGATGACTGGAGCTTGTTTTCAAATATTTTATAGATACCTAATACATACTGATATTGGCAGATTTTTCCATTAGTTTTGTTCTTCCTTTTTATCTTTATAAACGTAAGTACTAAGAAACCCTATGTAAAATGAAGCCTGGTACATCCTTCAGTCAGTTTGGATATGTTTAGAATTATGTTTCATCTGTTATGATGACCTATTCTCAAAATAATTTTTTTTCAGTACTAAAGATCAAACCTGGAGCCCTGTGCTTGGTAGGCAAATATTCTATCACTGACTGATATCCCCAGACCTCAAATTAGTTTTAAGGATTTGTTAGTTGGAGACTCCTTTGGCCAATTTCTAAATTTTATTAAAAGCAAAGAAACAAAATTCATATTGTTTTTCAAAAGTGTTAGCCATTCATTAAAGCTATTAATTACCCAACATGGACATGCATACTTTCAAATGACTTCTCTTTTTTTGCCCTAGAATTTTCTATACCTGAGCACAGCCATCGTGAGTTCCTATGTGAATGAAGATAGTTCCATTTTGATAAAAAACAAGGGTTAGTAAAAAAGAGTTGGCATGATATTGGGCATTGTCAGCCAGATAAGGTTTGGAAGAAGTTTCAAATTTCTTGAATCTAGAAAATAATCCATCATATTCATTACTTATTATTTACTGGAATACTTTTCTTGTCTTTACTTAGAACTCTAAGCAGCTCTTAGTTATTGGAATCAGTGCAGAATGTGCACTCCAGCATAACTGTATGAATTTAGAATTAGACAAAGTTTCAGTTCATTGTTTATGTGGTTCAAACTAGACAGCTGAAATTAAAAGGAAGAAACCATCTCTTAATAAAATTAATTTTTTTTTGCTGCTTTACTTCAGTGGACTGAGTTCTTTCAGGTTAAGGATTCTGTGTTAGGGACCTTTTCATTGAAGGGATTCTAGTAGTTTCTGGCATATAGGAGCAATGTATAAACATTGGCAGTGTTTGTTTATAAACGTATGTGTGCTATTTATATTTGTTTGTAAGCCTTAATAAATTGCTGAATAATTTTTTTCCACTTTTACTCCTCTTTCACTCCTACTCCAAAACAAGTAATACAGGTCTAGTATTTCTTATTTAAAATGCTTTGGACCAGAAGTGCTTCAGATTTCAGATACTTTTTTCAGATTTAAAAAATATTTTCAAAACCTTTATTGTTTGAGAATCTCTAAATCTGAAATGATCTTAAAAATATTTTAAGTCTAATTTTTCCTGCTGTGATTACTTGGTGGGGAAGTGCACAAGAAACATTTTTTAAAATTTTATTTGGAAAAACATACATACAATCTAGAAATTCTATCAGATATACTTATCAGGAGTTAAGCAAGTATTTATGGAGTCCTAATAATATATTCTAATAGTTATCATCATCATAAGCAGTACTGATTCTGCAAGTCATTTTGAGTGTCCAGTTTGTGTCAAACATAGCCTAAGGTACTTTATGTGTGTTAACTTTTTCGGTTTTCCCACAGTCTAATGAGATAGATACAACTGTTGTCCCCATGCACTGAGGCACAAAGAAATAATAGTAGCAAGAATTAATAAATTGGAAAGTTAGAATTTGCCCACAGGCAATCTGACTTCAAAACCTTGCTCTGTAGCTATTACTCTGACTTCAGTTTTATGTAAGCTAATCATAGCATAGAAAGTAAGAGAGAAGAGCAATGATTTCATTTTATCCAAAGAAAATTTATAGTTTTGCTGAAAATAATAGGAGCTTTGTGTTCATTGAGATGTTATGCCATGAGTAAAGCTAGCTGTATTTAAAAGGAAAAAAAAAGGCACTGGTCAAACTTCAGTACCTTAAGCAGTTCAGTTTTATTAACTGCTTTTAAGTTGATGGGGGGACTGTGTTCTCTTTGGCAATTTGGGGATATAGGCCTTCCATCACAGGATTCATGGACAGTTACATTGAGCATTCTTAGGACCATGGAACTGGCGCACATCTCATTATTTGTCCATAACAGAGCCGGAGAGTAGCACCCAACTCAAGGGAGTCTAGGAGCCTACAGGTTAGTTGCATGCCCAAGAGAAGGAAGGAATAAGTTTGGTAAGCAACTAGGCTGTGCCCATCACAGATAACTGTATCTAAGAGGACTTGTGGATTTTAGGTAGGAATAATTTGTCTTATATAACTAGAATATTAGTACAGCCAATGTAGGCTTTATATTAAGTCCTGATGGCAAAAGTAATTATCTAGACCTACACTTTCTGATGCCTTGATCAGGATTTGGATTTTTAAGATAATTATGCTTTTGATTCTTAGTGGGATTTTCTTGGTAGCTAAATCTTTTCACAGCAGTATTGTGGTACAGCAGGACTGGATCTACGGAAAAGACTCTGCAGGCTTGTGCTTTTTCCACAGTGTTGCTGCGAGCCCTATCTGGGCTGCAGTGGTAACTGGTAATGATGCATTGGTCCTTTGAAGTCATTGGCCAAGAACCACTGTCTTCAAACAGATCCTCTGTTCGTCATGATCGGAAAGCCTATCGGTCCTGGCAATCCCTTTAGACTAGTGTTGCTTTATTATGCCTTGTTTACTCATGTTTTCTGCTTCAGTGTTAAGGTGTTTCATAATCATTCAAGCATTTAAATATAGAAATTATGTTTTTAACATAAAGGTAATGTTTTATAAAATATTGATACCTCCTCTGTATAAAAAGCTTAACCGTATCCATTTGTATGGAAGCTATTATAAACTGCTATCTGCCATAGCTGGGTTATTCTGGGTCCTGTCCTACCTTCATTTCTTAGCCCTTTCATGACTTTAAGGAGAGCATTTAGTTTTGTCTGTCTTTTCTGCTTGTATAAATATTAGAAGATATTTTATGAATGTGAGCAAATTTTGACAATGTTTTTAAATTCTTGTGCTTTTATTTTCAATACATTAATTTCCATAGTACACTGTACCCATGAATTTTAAAATTGCTTCCTCTAAATTCATCATTACTCAATTGCTTTATTAAGTTTTAAAAATAATTTTGTAGGTCTGATGTGGCCATATAATCACATATCCTTCATGGTACGGTTGAATGAAAAGAACTTTGAATTGTAAAAATTTGAATCAGGAATTGAAGCCATGTTTTAAAATTATTTAACTTATCTCTCTACAGATGGTCCCTCCTTTAAAGAAACAGCTGGACCCAGCAGACAGATATTACAAGGTATGACAAGCAATTTGCATGTTTTTCAATTTTATAAAACTGGTTTCATAGTTTTTGATAGTTTTTGACCTTGTCTGAAGTTTTCGTTTAAGAAAAATTCATGCTGTATTACTTATGTTTAAATTATTACCCTTTTAGTGATTATTGGGGTTTTTTTTTTTGAGATAGGGTCTCACTCTGTAGCCCAGGCTGGTCCTGAACTGACTATGGAGTCCAGGCTATCCTTGGACTCAGCAATTTTCCTACCTCAGCCTCCCAGGTGCTGGGATTACAGGTGTGTGCCACCATGCCCAGCTTTATGTGGTGCTGGGGAATCAAACTCAGGAACGTGTGCTTGCTAGACAAGTGCTTTATTTGCTGTGCCTTTTCTCCAGCCTTCTTTAGGTGTTTTGACAGATATTGTCTCTTTACTGTTAGGTCAGATTCAATATGAACAGCAAAATATCCAGAAACTGTGCTTCTTAAATGGAAACACATTGGAGCATCTCCTTCATAGAATTATTACATAGCTTATCCAAAAGTAGTGTTTAGAATGTCGTGTTGTGTGACAGTTTATAGAGCTAATAGTACAGTGCACAGAGTGAGTCCTCTGTCACGTTTGTAGACATCAGATGGTGATACCCAAACGGGCTTGTGTGTTACGTCATATAATACATTACAAAGCAGCACAACCAAGAGACAAAAGTTTTGTCCATGAGCTATGAAAGTTTCTTTTTTGAGATGTGAACCCTCTGGTTTTAAGTTTCCATTTGGATTGCATTTTATCTTTTCTACATGAAAAGCTTGCCACATCTAAGCTGTGAAAACCTGCTGGCTTTTCCTTAAACGCTTGCTTTTTATTTTTTCAATGAGAATATGTTCCTCCGTGCTGAGTAATTCATTATCAGAAGGCTTCAGCATGTTACCCAGTGATAAATTTTCTATTTTTGACCGTGCATACTAGGGGCTTCCACATCATGTAACAGACCCCACTTCTTAATTTTCAATTTTTAAAATAACTTTTTTTTTGGTGATACTGTTGTTTGAATCAAGGGTGTTTGCACTTAACCTAAAACCTCAACCCCCTTTTTAAAAAAAATATTGTATCTTTTATTTTGAGATAGGATCTTCTCTTGATAAGTCATTAAATTGGCATGCTGGGCTCAAACTTGAGATCCTCCTGCCTTACCTTTCCAGAATGCTGAGATTATACATAGGCAGATGCTACCATGACTGGCTCCATTTACAAAATATATAGAATGTGTTTAGAATAGACTGCTGAAATAGCTTGTAATTATGCTTCATTGATGCAGCTGTATAAAGTACTATAAATTATTAAGAAAGTCATCATTTGTTTTTAGTTTTGAAAATCACCTAAGTGGGAGGGAAAAATTTAGCTCTGGCTTCCTAATTATCTTTTATACAAGCTATTTTGAAAAAAAAGTTTATATTTCCTGAATAGCTACTGATTTATTGTTGCTGAAGCAGGCCAGTAGATAGTTGAAAGACAGACAACTTCTCAGTATTAAATCTTTATCCCAAAACTATCATGTACTCGTAGGTACTCAATAACAACAACAACAACAACAACAACAAAATCATGAGTTAACAGAAATTTTCATCTGTTAGCTGCATTTTGAATAGGATACCTGATTGACTAAGCTGCAGAGGGCTTAGATTGTCAGTATCCTGCGTAATCCTTCAAGGGCTCAGCATTATATAAGTTAAGAAGATTGCTTATATGTCTTTCTTTTGTAATTTATTTTCTTAAATAGTTACTACAAAGTTGGAAGGCCTTAGAGAGTTTACGACATTTACCAATAAATCCACCTTCAGGGCAGTAAATAACATGTAACCAGACATTTCCCAATCTAAGGGTCATCAAGGACAAGAGTAATCGATTTTTCTTTTTTTTTTTTAGTGTTTTAGAGCTATTTTTATTTCTGATACTGCCATAACACTGATTGAAGAGTGTAGAAGTGTAGAAGCATGTATCACATACAAGAGATTGTAGTGTAGGGTTCTTCAGGTCCCTACCCCCTTTAAAAAAATAAAGCATTGTACTAGAGATTGAACTCAGGATCTTTGCATGCCCAGTTCTTTTTTAATGTTTTATTTTGAGACAGGGTCTGAGTTGTTCAGTTTGGGCTTGAACTTGGCAATCCTCCTGCCTCAGCCTTCCAGAGTGCTAGGATTATATATGTACACTACCATTTTTGGATTACTTTGATTGGTATTTTTTCCAGTTTTATTTTTATAAGGTAATGAGGTTCTAATACTAACCTAGTAAATTTTTTGCCATTTGAAATTTCTTAGAGAAGCTGAATATTCTGTGTTTGTTGACACAGCTTTCAAATTTTTGTTAAAGAAAACTTCTAAGAAAGCAGCTAGGTTTCTGAAGAATGGGTTTAAGTCAAAACCACACAACCGAAGTATATGTAGCTAGTGAGAATTTCATATTAGTGTGTTATTATATTTATTACATTTGGTATAATATTTGATACAGCATGTTGTATTTGCTATATTTGATATATTTGGCACTATACTTGATACATTAAGATTTGATTAGACTCAATCATACTTTTCAAATTATTAAAGTTTTTTGAGTTTACGTTAAAACTTTCTTCATCTAAAAATAAGTATGTTTACCTTTTATCATTCAGGTAATGAAAAAAAGGGAAGAAATCCTAAATTGGGTTCGTTGCTTTTTGCACGTTAGCTATTTCTTTTCATATAGGGCAGTTGGTGGCGTTGAAGAACATTCTGTGTTTAGGTGGGCATGGTTGAAGTTTAAAAGATACTAAGTTATGGCTTTTACATATAGTAAGTATTACTCATTAAAGATCTAAGTGCTGACTCAGGTATTTTCTTGAGTCTTTGTTTTAATTGTGCTAGAAGCTTTCGTCTAGATATTCTTAATGGTTTTTAGGCAAGTGTTACTTATTAAAATGGTATTTTGTGTGATTCTTGGGCAGCTAGAATATCAGTGTTCTACCAATTTAATAAGTATGTTATATTTCATGTACTTCCTACGTAATTTATTTTTAAATATTCAAACCCATATTTTAAAACATTGGTTATGAATGTAGTGCATATAATTCCAGTAACAAAGCTCTTCAGAAATTAATGAATACACCAGGAAAAGTACAATTAGAGTCCCTGAGAAGTTCTAGTCTCAAATGGTAATAATCTTAACTGCCAGCAGAGGGCTGTATGTGTACACATTTTCATATTTACAGATTTTCCTGACCAGTTCTTTTAGGTTAGTAAAATTTCTTTTCCAAAATAATTAATTTTTGTATTCATTTAAGACAGAAATAAATATTCACAGTTTTACAAAGTCACCTTGTCTACTTTGTTTTATATTGCTAAGACTAAGTTTAGTTTACATTTAGATGCTTTACCCGAGTATAGTTCTAAGAAGTATTTGTATTTTAAATTGACATTTTTTGTCATACCTTGTCTCTAGGTGTATTTTTACACATTCTAGCAGATACACTTGGAAGTATTGGTGTAATTGCCTCTGCCATCTTGATGCAGAATTTTGGTTTGATGATAGCAGACCCTATCTGTTCCATCCTCATAGCCGTGCTTATAGTTATAAGGTAAGTGGTGTTCTGTTACTTTCAAGTATCACAGTGAGAAGCAGAATGAAGTAGGCTACGCAACTTATAAATCTAATATACATACTGTGTTGGTTTTCCTTTGGTCTTTAAGAAATTGCTCCATAAATTCTGTTCTTCATGTTTTTTTGTTTGTTTGTGTTTGTTTGTTTTGTTTCCTACCTGTTTACTGCCTGGAGCTTGACATCTGTGTTTGGTCTTGTCGGTTAAGCTTTGGTCGTAATTCAAACCAGTGGTCTTTTTCTTAAGCCTAAGATATTCATATCTTAGTGGTACCATATACAGAGTATGATAGTCTCCTTTACCAGTCTTACTTTTAATTACAAAGTCACATTATAATTGCAGAAATCTTATAAAAATGCTTGCTGAAATAAGCTCATGTCTGTCTCCCCATCAGGGTTATAAAATTCCTGAGAAACATCCATTTCTTAGCTTTTTATTTCTTGCCATAGTACCAGTGTATGTGTAAAGATATTTGTGTGTGTAGATGTACAAATTATCAACAGGTGTTTGCTGATTTTGGTTGTATGGTTGTTTCCACATTCTCTTGAGATACCTTTTATTACTGGTTTTATTTTTATCAAAATAATGGGAGTATGTTCTCAGTGTTTTTTTTATATGATTTTACTCTTACTAGAAATGTTTTGCATGAAAAGACCTCATAGTTGAGTAGAATAAATTTAATATATAGTGGTGGAATTATAGTATTAAAATTGTTCATAAATGGAGATTTTCAAGTTTCTGCTTAAAAAATAGAGTATGCCTTTAAGCATGCAGATTATTTTTGAGTTTCTTTGAATTATTTATACAGAGAAGCAAATCTACAATGTGAAAGTCTTTCTAAGGCTTAGCTTACGTTCTCTTCTTAACTGTTAGTACAATTCTAGTACTAAACTTACTTCCAGGAAGTCTAGCATAGTTGTAATATATTCTGTAAACTTAGCTTCTGGTAGACTGGCTAACACTCAAGTGTATCCTTATGGGTACTTCTAGTTATTAGGTCATGTACTGCAACTCTTGGTTGCTTCTAATTCTCACAAGATCAGCATGCTTACATGCACGCCTGCATCTCCATTATTACCCTGTTATGGGCTGGTATTGTGTTTTGTGAGATAAACAATATCATTCTTTTAATTGCTCTCTGTCTCTCTATAAACTCTTCACCTTGTCTAAAATGATCTTTCTTTAAATTAGGTAATATATAAAAACTGTTTTCCTAGCATCTTGGAAGGTTGATGGAGAAGGCTGGCAAGTTCAGCCCCAGCCAGGACAACTTAGTGATTTGGTGAGGCTCTGTCTCAAAGTAAAAAAAAAAAAATAAATTGGATCAGGGATGCAGCTCAGTGCAAAGGCCCTGTGTCCAACCCCCAGTACCACATAAATAAATAAATGGATTGAAAAATTAAAAAGAAGAAAATTACATTAAATCTGTTATCCTTGGCTTATCCACAGGTTAAAACCAGACTTTTTGACAGAACTTCACAATAGTCCTCGTTCCTGGTTCCCTCTTCCGGTTCGCAGTATTTCCCGATTCCTGCTGTGCTCTCCAGCCACGAGAAATTACGTTTGCAAGCTAGGTTGGTGAGCCCTCTGGGTTCCAAGCTTCGCTCGTAGCTCCTTTGTCAGAATTACTCCTCTAACACTTTGTGCTTTCCCCTTCCCCATCTTCACACCCTTCTGATCTGAATGGCACCTCTTGGGAAACATTTCCTCATTCTTCACTTCCTGGAGCAGGTTGAGTGCATCCCTGTGGCACCGGTGCCACAGCATTCCGTTAAGGCATTTTCTTACCGTGCGAGGATGGTGTGTTTTATTGTATCTCGCAGGCCTGGGAGGAACGTTGTTGTTTTTTCCATTGCTGTGATGTCAGTTGGCAGATGCTATACTCATGGTAAGGACGTGCTACTTTAGAAGGGCCTGAGAAGCTCCCTGCAGGAGGTGACCCTGAGCAGAAGCCTGCCTGGTGAAGGAGGGCCAGTGAGACTGTTCAAAGGACAAGTCTGGGAGAGCACGCAGGGCTGCGTGGCTGGTTTCAGTGGGCAGAGGAGTGTGTGGTGGGGTGTGTAAATCCATCGGTCAGCAGCAGGTAGAAGGATGGAAGGAAGGTACAGGTGTGGGTGTCGTCAGGATTTTCTGAGGCAGTGTCTCCCTATAGTCCAGGCTGGCCTACTCACTATGGAGCCCAGGCGGACCTCAAATTTATGACAGTATTTCTGTGTCAGCCTCCTGGGTACTGGGATTACAGGCATACGCCACCGTGCCCAGAGTTTGTGGTGCTGGGGAATTGAACCTAGGGCCATGAGCTTGCTAGGCAAGGGCTTTGACCTGATCATTGAGGGGATGAAGAGCAGGAGGCACTGACGAGAGAGAGTGAAGTGCAGTGTGATGAGGTGGGGGACGACAGGAACATTTACTACTTTAAAAGTCACTGGAGCGAGGCCCCAGTCTCAAAAATGAGTAAATAAATAAAAATCGTGAGGACGTGGGCCAGGTGGTGCAGGCCTGTGATCTCATGACTCTGGGAGGCTGAGACAGGAGGATCACAAATTCTAGCCGGATGAGGCCCTGTCGTAGAAAATAAACATTGGGCTGAAGACGTAGCTCAGTGTGAAGGCCTCAGGTTTGATCCCTAGTACCAAAAAGAACAAAGTTGTGAGAAGACAGTTGCTTCAAACTGGAAGGACCCATTAAATGCTGCTAACTGCTCCTGGGAGTGATGATTGGTACTTTCGAGGAGCCAGGTGGGAGAACAGGGAGACGGGGGGGCCTGAACTGGAGGGGCCGGAAGTGAGCCGGGCAGCGCAGCTGAGCTGAGTCCCTTCACAGCTCTGGCAGTGACTGCCTGGCAGCACCAGGGCCCACTTTGAGGTTTGTGGTCATGATTTAAAGTGAAAACAGCTGGCGTAGTTTTGTTTTTCTCCAGTCTTGTTCAGCTGCCTGGTACAAGTTATGAATTAGCCAGAGTTGGATATAGCTGGTTTGGGGTCTTTGCTAGGTGAGTGCTGCCAGTGAGAAAGGGCCAGGTCGAGGGAGTGGCGGTGGGAGGGGCCAGCGCTGGGGCAGCCCTGCCCATCACCCCTGGCAGGAGGCTCTGACTCCAGCAGTGTGGGGACCAGGGGGAGGAGATGGGGGCCAGGCTGGAGAAGTGGGGGTTTTTCTGATTCTGCCCCACCCCTGTCTTCCTGAAAGGCTGCTCTCTAAAGGGCCAGGCCCTAGTCAGCAGCAGTGGTGAGTACCAGTGGTAGTACCTTAGGACTGCCTTCTTCATAGGAAAGAAAAAAAGTAGGGTGAAATTAAGATTTAAAGGTAATGATGCATACTTTTAAAAAAGTGATAGGGTCTTTAGAAGTTCTTTGGGAAAATGATTCAGAAATGTAGGAGAAAAAAATTCAGGTTGCAAAGTGCTTAAAATTGAGATCTAAAGGTCTAAAATGCATTCATAGGACCAGAAATCATACAGAGGCCGAAGGATAGTCAATTGTCCTAGTGGGTATTTTTCACTCTCTTGTGACTGAGGGGACCAGTCATGAATTACAACACTGATTACCAGGTGGAGTGGAGTGATCCCGTGAGCATGGCCGTAGGCGCTGTTGGGAGTGGGAGGGTGTAGTAGGAATGGTTATCTAAAGGAAGCAGTAAGCAGGGAAGGCGTATCTGTCCCCTGAAGTCCCTTAGCAGCTGGAGGAAACAGAAAAGTAGCACTTCTTTTTTGTCCTAGTCATTCGAATGCACAAAGAAAAGCTTTGTAACCAAGAGTCTTCTTAGGTACAAGATTTTTAAAAATAGTTTTATTTCTCATAGTAGTGAAGAAAAAAATCCTTTAAGTTTTGGAGGCAAGTGGTGGTCATAAATGGGGGTATGATATAGAAGAATATACAGTAATGAAAAAAATTAGATACTTGATTTTTTATTTTTGTTGTGTACTATATTAGTAAAAAGCAAGTATTTTTTAAGTATCTGGGAAGCTACCGTAACTTTATATTCATAGATGAGAACTTACAGGTATTTTTTCAAAAATGTTTTTGGGTGTTCCCTAGCAATTTCCTTTGTGGTTTACCTTTGAAGTGGTTAAGATTATGAACTATACTGTTGTGCTAACATATATACTAACAGAAACATAGTTTGCCAGAGTTAATCTGAGGATTATATATGTGCTCATATTGTAAAGTTGAACATATTGGAGTATTGGTGCATAGCAAATGTATTTTGAAATCATACATAAAGCCGTCCTATAGCGTTTGGTAATACTGATGAATATGACAGCGCTTCCAGGAGGGGCGCCCTAGTGCGTAGACATTCATTTGTGTCTATTTAACACCCCGCCTGTGCATTCAGGAAACTGCTGGCTGTGCATTATTCTTGAGGGGTTGAGAAGTAATCACTCAGATTACTGCGCATTTGATGGTTCCGAGGAACCGTAGTTACAAAAAGCTGGCAGAAGCCTTGAGACACACTGGAAAGAGCACAACAAGCAACGCTGAGAACAGTTTCAAACTTAAGAACTTAATCGTATTAGAAAACATTTAGTAGCTCTTATTGGGCCATATGGTTTAATCACAAGGTATAATACCAATCATTAATATTCGCTACCATCGATATACTGCAATAAATATTTTTTTTTCAATTACTGACTTACATAAAATCTTTCATCTCCTTCCCTTTATACATACGTGTACACATGTGCATGCACACATGCACACAGTTTTGAGTACGTCTCAAAGGTAGCAACTGCTGGTTTTATCAACTATATAGTTAACATTTGATGGGGTGGGGTTATCTACTGGCCAACTTAGAGCAGGTTTTTGGTTACAGGAATTAAAGTATAGGCCACATAATGATTTCCATGATCTCATTTGAAACTTACTGAGCTTTTTATTTAAAAATATTACTACTAATAGTCGAGGCTAAACACTTTCCTGCAAATCCTATGTGCTTGAATGCTGAGGCAAGAGGATCACAAATTTGAAGCCAGTCCTAGGGATCTAACTCAGTGGTACAGCAAGGTAAAGGGAGGCTTTAGGTTCAATATCTAGCTATACACACACATATAAACAAGATTACTAGTGCAGTTACTCTGGTTTAATACTAGAGTTTTGCAGTGTTCTCTGAAATCTACCATAGACATTATATGTCACTTACAGAAAATGATGGTCTTCAAAGAGCTAACTTAAAAATACTTTCAGATGATCAGTTTGTTCGTTAGAAGTTACTTTAATTCCATTTAGAGTGCTTATTCATTGCTTAGGATAGCACTGTCACAAACCTAAAATGGTTGTTTGGATAGAAACTGTAAACAGCTTTCTTATACTGCCTGCGAGACTTCGGTTTTTCAGGAGTCCGTTGTTGAAATTCACTTAGGTCCTTTTTAAACATCAAGTACACTATCTTTTCCTCTCTACCACAAGGCCCTGCAAAATGTCACATGAGTAGAACTATTTACTGAATTCTGATAAAGAAATAGTATAACCTCCCTCGGACCTTGTGTATTATTATTAATCCTTAAGATTACATTAATCATTAGTTTATGATTTTTTTATTAAATGAAAAATTAAAGACAGCCATACAGAGTATGCTTTTTCTGATTTTCTTCTAACTGTACTTTTTTGTTGTTAGTATATTTAAACTGCAGCTTTTTTAAGGAAATATTGTATGTTTCATTATTTTCATTGAATTATAAAAGGCAGAGTAAGAAAGCAATTTGTAATTGGGACATTTCTTTACCTACAAAAGTTTTAGAACTGTTAGCTCGAGAATAAACTACTAATGTAGTTGTTTTGTGATTTGCAATGTACATTTCTATTAAAAATTAATTTTTGATAATAAAATTAGACACACTTGGAAGTCTTTGATTAAAAATCAAATCAAGCTTTTTTATCATTGTGTTTATGCCTTACCATCTTATGGTATACAGTTACTTGGTTTATGTAGCTTCATTTCTGAATTAAGGACATTAAGTGGGGGAGTGTTACAGTAGCATAGACATAGGATACAAAGATCTGGGCGAGGAGTTGAGGGAGAAACTTGTAGATTCTAAAAATGAACAGATGCTGTTGTTTGTATGTTAGGTGTTTGCCAGAGGAGCACTTGGTAAAAGTTTGGACCCCCACAGTGGTGCTGTTGAAAGGTGATAGAGTCTTTAGGAGGTGGGGCCTGGCAGGAGATCCTTAAATATTGAGAATATGTCCTTGAATATGGTGGAACCTTGGTCCCTTCTTCCTCTTTTTTTGCTTTGTGGCTCTCTACAAAGTTAGTTTTGTTCTGCCATGCATTTATGATGTGCTGCTTCACCGTAGCCCCAGGAGCAAAGATCTGCCTCATCATAGACCAACCCTTCAAAAACTATGAGCCCAAACAACTTTTTAAACTCTTTAATACCTGATTATTTCAGGATATTTGTCACAGTAACAGAAAACTGGTTGATACAACAAGGTGCAGTGCTAAGTACAAATGATAGTGTGATCCAGGCCCACTGTTCTGAAACTACACCGTACTGCTGCTCTAGAATATGTCTCTGCCGATCACGGTGCTCTGTTGGCTGCTTTTAACCTGCCTTTCCATCCGCAGTTAGTGACCGCAACAGTCTTGTGTATATTATTACCCAGTATTTTCCTTGCTATTTTGTGGGGATAGAGCCTATACTCTGTTGTCTCTATGCTTGCTTTTGCTCATGGTATTCTGATCGCGAATGCCTTTCCTCCCCATAATCAGCCTAAAAAGTTATATAAGGTTCAACTCTAATGCTGATTCTTTCTGAGCCTTTTATTCTAACCCTAATGACTTATTTTTGCCTCCAAATTTGCCGTTATCATTTTCTAAAGCAATTATACCATACGTGGTTGTGTGTCGAGTACTTGTATATATTTACCAGTGTGTTGGTACAGGAATCTCATGTGGCTTCACATTGTGTGCTCTGTGAACATTAATAGTTGTTGGATTCTGGTGACCTATCTTGGGATTCAGAGTGCTTGGGTTATGGTCCGACTCTGTAACACCAACTTTCTATATCCTGTGTTTGCTCAAATATAGATTTTTTGACTCCTGTTTAACTTTCATGATTGTGTAACTAAGTACTTTCTCATGTTCATGGAATATTTACATAGTACTTCACAGGTGTAAAATTAGTTATCAGTTTGGAGAATGAAGATTACTAGAAAGGAGAAACAAATTAGGCATTGGTGTTTTACATATAGATAGTCAGGAGTCATTTAGGTATGAACTTTAAGAGTGTAAGAATCTTGTCTTTTCTTGGCTCTGTAAGTTAGATTTAAAATGTAGCCATTTTCATATCAGTAAAAAATCAAGAAGTCAGGGTTACATCTTGATAAAGTGTTGAATTAAAAAATTTTCCTGACAAATTATTCAAGCTATGTTGCTAGGTAAACATAAGAAGTCAAATTCATCCATTAGGGATGTAGATAGCTCTTCATTTTTGTTTGGCATTTTACATATTCTTGTATCTTATTAGTCTTCTTAGTATTATTGGGGAGAAATTATTCATTGGTAAAAGTTCATAAAAATCTGCTCTTACTATCTACAGAACCTAAAAATACAAGAATGTTATAAAGCCACCGCTCTACTGCAAATTTGCACCTATAATTCAGAACATCCAATACTATGATTTTCAGTTTGTAACTCATGTTGGAAATGAACTGTTTGTGTTTAATGTATTTTCATCAAAACTTTCATAGTGTGTATTTGCGTATTTGGTTATGAAAAGATCTTATGTGTAACTTGTCAAAGGTAGGTATTGCCAAACCGGTCAGATTTTCAGTCCCTTTTATGAGAAAAAGTGCTTTTCATTTTTTATTAAACAAAAATATGAATCCTTTTCTCCATGACATTTTACCTTTGATTATATTAAAATTAAATTCTGCAACAATACTTTTAGTAGATGTGTATTTTAGTTTTTTTTTTTTTTTTGAGACAGGGTCTTGCTCTGTAGTCCAGGCTGGTCCTAAACTCACTATGGAGCCCAGGCTGGCCTTGGACTCATGATGATCCTCCTGCCTCAGCCTCCCCAATACTGGGATTACAGGCATGTGCCACCATGCCCAGCTTATGTGGTGCTGGGGAATCAAACCCAGCTACTTAGCATTTGACTTAGCGCTTGCTAAGCAAGCACTTTAACCGCTGAGCCGTTCCTCCAGCCCGTGTATTTTGGTATTTTTTAAAATAATGACATCCATTGTTTTAAGTTGGAAACTAGTGCCAATTCTGTGTTATTTGGGCTTTCTTTTTGTTTTTACCTTAAATAATGGTTCCAAAATTAAGCTAAGTCTTATAGACATGAATAACAGGCAACACTTAAGCCAAGTCAGTACACATTCCCAGTGTTTCCTGAATCCTGGAATAACATAGCCTCTAAAGCTTTAAAAATCTCTTCACAAGGTTTGTTCATAGGCCTGTTCCCATATGCTACAATTGTACCATGGTGCCATTTTTTTGCAGTTTTTGTAATAGGTGCTGTAAATAAGTTACTAGGAATGACTGAACCATGTCCAGGTTCATCAGTGTGTCCACGATATAGTTATGATTTTTTGCCACAGTCTGTGTCTCTTGCACTGTGTGCATCTTGTGATGTAGAGAAGTGTCTAATAGGGAATTGATTGAGATGTGTAATACATTTGATGTTTTTATAGCAACTATACATAGAATATTAGCACTACCAGATATGATTTTATTACTCTCACAGTGAGCAGTTAGACTTTATGAGGTTTCTAAAGCCAGCTTTGATGACAGCTTCGAATTTGTCAAAGTGTTTACTTTTAAAAATTAACACTCCCAGTTTTCCGTCTTAAAAAAATGTATAGCTTTAGGATTTGTAGATTGCATAAAAAATGACATTACAAAAAGATACATTACAAAAAGATACTAGTTTTTACTCATTTGACAAAGGCTTTATGGGAATTCTCTGAGGAGACTTACTTTTGTCACTGTTTGGTAGATAGCAGAGGAGAGATCATTAATAAAATTATCTTCAGTCTAGTCTTCCTGCTTTAGAATCAGTCTGAACCCAGAACATCCTAATATGGGCTTCATTTCAAGCCACTTTTTGTCCTTAATAGGAATTATAAGTCAGAGAAGGCTAAAACTATACCTCAGATTTATGTTGCTTTTATTGAGGGCTTATTTGACACAGTATCTAATTTTCTTTTGCTACCTCAGGGATTTTTAAGTCTTGGCACAGTTTACCATGGTTGTATTTTGGATGAGCAAGATTTAAGCTTTTCTCTGTCAGAGGCTGCAGGATAAATGTGAAATGAGAGGGCAGCAAGGGAGAACTGCTTACTAGATGAATTACCTTACTTTGGTCAGTTACCTCACAGTTTCCGTGATCAGAAGTCTGGGCATAGCCTAGCTGGTTTCTCTGCCCACGGGCTCACTAGGCTGTAACCAGTATGTTGGCTGGGACTGCAGACTCATCTGAGGCTCTGGGTCATCTTGCAAGCTTTTGTGGCTGTTGGCAGATATCATTTATTTACAGCTGTGTAACTCAGAGCAGCTTACTTTTTTAAACTCAGAAAGAGAGCATCTGACTTACGGAAAGGCTCCAATTCTTCCTTTAAGAGCTTGTATTGGATTAAGTCAGGAACACTATGGACAAACTATCTCGATTAATTAAAAATTAACTGATTTTTGACTTTACAACTTCAAAAGTCCAGGGCCTTTGCCACATTCTTTTGGGCAAAGTCACAAGTTCCGCTATACTCAAGGGTAGGGGGTTACGTATGGAGTATATATATCTGGAGGTCACTTTAGGGTATTCTGAATACTAACCCAGTGCCTACAGAGTCAGTGTTTGTAATTGTTGAATGGAAAAATATCTGGATGTTTGGGTGAGTGAATGGATGAGAAAATGAAACACAGGACACCTCTTTCTGAAGGTCTCAGTCACGTTTTCTAGACTTTTGTATGTTTGCTGTCCTATTGTGTACTCTTCTCCTAGTACATGTTTGTTTTAGCGCACAGCAGTTTCCTAGTACAGCTAGTGCTGGGGTTCTCATCTCTAATAATAAATCCACTTTGTGTTTCTCAGAGTTGTTAGGAAGGTTTGGTAAATCTGTTCGTGGAGATCTTAAATTTGGACTACTTGAAATGTAAATAATTTGACCTTCAAGTTATAGGAGTTTTGTGTTATTTGAAGCTATTTGTAGAAAAAAATTTCACTATTTTAAATGTATGTTGGCAATATTGTATGATATCCAGTTGATACCAATAATGAGAAGATGACTTGGTATTAGCATAGTTCATGAATGTTATCATATTGAACATTTTAAGAGAAAACTGTGTTATTGTTACTCTACATGTCAGAAGACATTTGAAATACATGAAATATCATTTTAATATTTAAAAAGAATAGAAATCAGAAAATATTTTTAACCTACGTTACTGCCCTAAAGCAGCTATGTTCCTTAGTAGGGTAACATCAGAGTCATTCTTGCCAAAATTAGGAGCCAGGTGAAGATTCTTTCTTTTGCCTCTTCTATGTAACATAGTGTTAGTGACCATTAGCCAGTAATATTACAGAAAAGAAGTTTCATTTGACCCAGATACTCCTCTCCTGGTTATATTCCCAATAGACTTTAAAGACATCACACTACTGTGACACGTACGTATCACATTTTGTTTCACAATGGCTAAACTCTGAAAATAGCCTAGAAGCCCAACAGCAGACAGATGGGTAAAGAAAGTGTGGTCCATATACACAGTAGAGTACTAGTGAGTCATGAAAAAGAACATCTTGTAATTTTCAAGAAAATGGCATGAAACGAGATCATAATGTTAAGTAAAATAAGTCACAGAAAGCTAAATATCTCGTGGTTTTTCTTATACGAGACACCTAAAGTTTATAAGAGAAAACAAAACTACAGACAACTTTGAAACATAATAGTTCAGTCCCTCTTATTTAAAAAATGAAATATAAAACAACACTATATTTTTAGATGAGGAAATATCCAGAACTTTACACAATCTTTTGCAAAGGCTACGGTCAAGATAGGCAGTCTCATAGTTTGCTGATGAGAACGAGAGTGCCGTTGCCTCTGTGGAGAGACATGGCACTACCAGCATAGTTAAATAGGCGTTTACCTTTCATTGAGCAACTGCACTTCTGTTCCAAAGATAAATTGGCAAAAATATAAAAGGCCATATGCATCAGGCTAGTTGGGGGGGGGGGCTTCATTTGTAATAGCAAAAGATTGGAAAGTACACAGATGTCCATTCAAAGGGGGTTCTGTACAGCTCTTAAAAATAAGGAAAAAGATAACTGTATTTGGTAATGTGTGGTTCTCCACATACATTATTAAGGCAAGATAGCACATCATAAGCTCATAATAAGTAACACTAGAGATATGGGTACAATATTTAGTGTAAGTTATACAAAAGCACTGCTGTCTTCTATTTAAGAAAGAAAAATATGCATGCAATTGGTACATTTTTATTTAAATTTGAAAAGAAATACTGGAAGAATCAACTGAAGCCAAATAAAATATATATAGTTATCTCTAGGCAGAGCACACGGGAGAGATTAGAAGTATAACTGAATGTATTTTTGAATGTACTTTTAACGTTGAAACCAGCAATTTTAAGCCTTTCACAAAAGTAAAATTTAAAAGGTGGAAAGCATACTAAACTTTTCAACTCTTTATTTACTTGCTGAAATATGGGAAACAATATATCAGCTCCTTTTTGTTCCTCAGTTTTAATGTTTTCTGTTAATTTCTGTGCAGTTGATTTCAAATTCTCCACCACTAGGTATACCCTGCATGTAAAGTTATTCTGTTCTTTTGCTTAATTAATTCTTTGAAAATATAATGTTTACTTGTATCTCAGCAAAAAAATTTTATATTGTCAGCATCCAATGTGATGCAGTAATTAGAACCCTACTTGAAAGTGTTATGCATATGTGAAATACATATATTCTCATAGTGTTCTTTTAAAAAAGCTTTGTGGGGGCTGGAGGAACGACAAGCAGTTAAAGCACTTGCTTAGCCCTTTGATTCCCCAGCTCCACTTAAAGCTGGGCATGGTGGTGCATGCTTGTAATCCCATGAAATATAAAATAACACTATATCTGGTAGGCTGAGGCAGGAGGATTGCAGTGAGGTCAAGGCCAACCTGGGCTACGTAGTGAGTTCAGGACCAGCCTGGGCTACAGAGCAAGATCTTGTCTCAGAATGAATGAATGAAATTTGAAAATTTAAAAAAGCTTTGAATAAACAACTAAAATAAGATTCTCTTCCTTTGCTTCATATTTCATAGGCTGTGTTGCTCCTAGCAAGCATGCAACTTGAAAATTACGTGTCAGGGATTTGTTTGTGGCCGTAATTTGACCACACCAGTTGGCTCTCAGATAGTGGGAGGATTGCATACTGTGAGCTGGCACTGCCTGTTGCCAAGGTCCTCTTGGGTCATTTTTGCTGTTTATGTTTTTCTAAGCTTTTTCATTTTTTTTTTGTGTAGACCAGGCCTCCTTCATATTTTGAAACTCAGCCTCTCAGGTGATGGCTTTTCTGTATAAGCAGAGGTGCTTTGGGAGACAGGTAAGTCCAGTCTCATAACTCGCTGAAGGCCGAATCATAGACTGGTTAGGAGCACTCACTCACTATGGAGCCAAGGTGTTGAGGTTCAGATCCTGCTTTTACCATCTACCTCTGAGACCTTGGACAAGTCACATAACCATGCCATACCTCAAAGATGATTATAATCATCTTTAGAGATGATTATAATAATACTTACCTTGTAATTTGTTGTATGTGAGTTAAATGGATTAAGATGTGTAAATCTTGAACGTCACCTGCCACATAGAGGGTGAGTGTTACCTCACCCTCAAGGCCTGTCTGCCTTGCCAACGGAAGGCTGTTGGGAACCAGACACCATCCACCTATAACTACTATCGCTTGCTCTTTTTTTAACTACCTTGAAGTCATTCGATATAAAATAGAGGCAGGAAAGAACAGGTTAAGGAGAAATGGCCAGGTGTCTTCATCGCAGGGGCTGATTGTAGTAGGCCAGAGAGCAGAACAATCCTGGTACCTCCTACCTTTGTCATGTAGAAGGCAAAGCAGTTGTTACGCTTTCATTGATGTCCTATTTTACTTTATCCAGTGTCCTTCCTGGGTGCTAGATTTCTTCAGAGTGACATACTCAGTCATTGTGAGGTAAAGGTTGAGCTTTGGGTTGTAGCTCTGAACACATGCTTAACATGGGTAAGGCCTGGAGTTCAATCTTCAGAACCTAAACATTTATTTTAAAAAAGTGGTAAAGCTCTAGTACTATAGTGTAAGGACAAGATAGATTTGGACATCATGCAGATTGGAGCAGTTATCAGTATGGTCTTTTAAAATTAAGTGAGATAGGTTAGCTTAGATTTCTACCAGCTTTTGAGCCTAGAGATTATTAGCACTTTGGATCCTTTCCTTAAGGATATTTCTTGCTAGCCTTGTTCAGGGCTGAAGTTTGTGATCCCTGAAGCTAGTTGAACAGCAGTTTAATTATTTTGCTTGTCTTAATATTTCTTGTTGTCTCAATCTGCTTTTATAAACAGAGTCCTATTTCTTCACTCATATACTGTTTAAAATGTGGATTTCCCTATACACTTTTGCCCGTGGCCCTTGTAGGCCAGCAGCTGCTTTCGTTTGGTTACATGGGTGGTGGGTTCCCCAGGCCCGCTAGTCTTTGCCTTACATGTTTAGTAGACACATGCCTGATCTCTCAGAGCTCTGCAGCTCTTGTCCTGCTTTTTGCCCGCTTACTTCACCGATTCCATTGTCTCCTCCCATGCTAACATTTTTAACCTACATCATAGGTATGTTTTCTAGCTTATTATTCATAAAAATGAAGAAAAGAGTCCCATCATGATTTATATGCATATCAAGATTGAGGCTGCTGATGGTTTTTGCTGGTGTGTAGCTTTTTCGTGTCTAACTCTTAGTGTAGGATGAGATCCCTTGCTTCCTGTCCGTGGGAGGTTCTTTTTCAGTAGTGACTGGATTGGAGAGCTCTTCCTTCTTTTGCTCTTTAACTGTTACTTTGAAGTCATGCAAGAGAGTACTGTCGTAGATGCCAATAATTTTCAGTAACTGAAACCATTCACTCCTAGTATATTCAGCATCCACGTGATACGAGTTTATTTAAGTTCCAAGGGCTGTGCTGGGCACTGGGAATGAAGTGACTCTCACATACCTTTGTAGAGGACTTAACTGTGGTGAGTGACATGAGTACTGTAATAAGGGCAGAAGCCTTTAGTCTCCCATTGCCACATCCAGCGCTGCTGCTTACTACCCAGGCATACCAGGGAACAGATGTCACCTCTCTGCGTTGCTTCTCTCCTGTAAAATGGAAGGGTTGGTCTTTACATGAGCTCTTAGTATCTTGTCTCCATCTGACATTCTGTGATTCCAAGATTTTCTTAAGGTTACTTAAGGCTGTTGAGAGGATCAAATTAGAAAATTTCTATGAAAGCACTTTAAGAGTTATTAAGTGCTATCTAAATAAAAGCATTATTAACTGTTACTAATTTGATCTTATTTTTGTCCAAAGTCCAACTGTATTAGGTGTTATAACTGAGTTCCAAAAGCTTAAGGGAAGGGGGCCTGTTTTCATGACTTTGGCTTCAAGTTCTAGGGATAGCTTAGAGCATTTTATTATCCCCAGTGTGGAGTAAAGTAGATACTCTGTAAATATGCACTGATTTAAACCAAAATTTCAGAGAATCAGTATAAAGTAAACTACATTCCAGGTGATAGTTTTGTGATCACTTGTTTTCTGCTGGGACTATGAAATTCTGGATTATTATTATTATTACCCATTGCCACAGATTGTCATATTTGTGCAAATGTGACTAAACATTTAATATAGATTATGTTACAATGATGGGTCAATTTTCTCTCTCTTTTTTCGGATACTAAAGTTTTTGAGTTTATGATATGTACTAGACTTTCAAATTTGTGTTTTACTTTTAAAAGTGCAGTTTTTTTCTGTATATTTGTTTAATTGTTGTAAGAACTTCCTGAGAATATGGAAGACAATTTAGCCCAAAAGCCAATTCACAAAGTTGAATCAATAATCATGTTTGATAATTATTATTAAATGTGTATTCTTAAATCTGGATAATCTCAGATCTGTAATTTTGCACTAAATATGGTTGTAAGTAGTCTAATTGTTCTTTAAAAGTTTTCGTAAGGTAAACTTTTATTTACTTTGCTTGGTCGTAAAATTACTGGTAGGTATTTTTTTTACTGTTGAAATGGTGAACATCTTTCTTTAAAAGCTGCTTCTGAGGTAAGATTTGAATATATTTTCCTTTGCAAAGGTACTGACAGTAAAAAGTAATAACTTGCTCATTTATCCAATTGTAATTTAAGGTTCCACTTTCAAATTAATTTTATGCTTGTAATTATATGATTATAAATTTCATTTGCCTTCAGCATTTGAAGAATCAAATCAGTACCCTGTTGTACTGGTAAGCTCCTACCTGATGACTCATCCCTTTTTATGTATCATAGGAAAATAGTGGTTCATTGTGAAAGTAGAATTGAGCTAGCCAACCAGAAGTGAACCCTGATTGTTTCCAAATGCTTTTGCTTTTGGGTTTGGATGTGGCTCTTAGTCTTAGCTCAGACAGGAATTTGCTAAGCTTGTCTTTTTGGGCATATCCTTTCATTATGGCTAGAGAGATCCATGCTAAAATCTGTTTATGATTCCCCATTATGATGGTTAATCAGGAAAATATGGATAAAACCTCTGAGCTGAAAACACAGTTTTAAAAGGCAAAAACTAGTGTTTCTGCTGGTTGCTTTTGCATTTTTATGATCTTTGAAATAATTGTAGAGACTAATATTGTATTTTACCATTTTATTCATATGTATAAGTGTAAAACAAAGTGTACATTGAACTCGAGCATTTTGTGCACATACATATCATGGCAAAGTTACAAATCCTTGCCCTCTCTCATTTTGACCCTGCCCCTACTGATGTTGGTTTTATCAGTATATTGTGTATCATTGTGTGATGAACAAGCACCTTTCCTCCCCACTGTAATCTCATGACCTACTTATAGCATCTGAAACTGAAGCTCATATTATCTTAAAATTGCTGTTTTTTCTGATAGAATTAGAATGCAACTTCATTGGATTTAGATTCCCACCTCATATATCTAGACTGTATTAGCAGTTTCTTAGGGTAGGATTGGAAAAGAAATTATCAAAATACCAAAGTTCAGGGAGCATATAGTTAGAAAAAACACATTTTAAAATTATTTTCAAACAGTAATTCAAGGAAAACCATTGTTCTGCCTCATTTCTCCAAGTGCAGTGAAACAAAAATGAAAACAAAAATTTTAAGCTTGGTGTATAATAACATTATGTGACTAATTCTTTTTTCCTGAAAAATGAAGGTGGAAGAGGAAAGAGAAATCCTAGTGGGTGGATTGCACCTTATTCATCAGTCATCGTGTTTTTCATTGCCTTTTTTTTTTTTTTTAAATCTGGGGTCTCCCCTGTTTAATAACAACATGCTAGATAGAATGATATCATTCTTCACTATACATGAATGAATAGCCAATATTCCCTCTCTGTCAAAATCTTTCATTTTATTTTTCCGACTTGGCTTTTATTTCTAAGATTATACAATGGAAGGTCTCATGGTATTTTCATTTAATCCAATGGTCTTTCCTGCTGTATTTTTTCATGTGGCATTTATTGCTGCTAAGAATAACTTTCTTTTTTCCGGACACATTACTTGTTCTATTGTCTTCACAAGTGTTTTTTTCCTAATTGCTAATAACTCAGTACATTTTAAAAGGTTTGATATGCACCCAAGTATGTATATATATATATATATATATATATATATATATATATCTTACACAGACTTTAAAATTTGTGAATTAATTCTGTTTAGTGACATTAGCTATCAGTTCTGTTCCCTGCACATTTGTATATCAGACACTGAGATATTGGGGACACAAACACAATTCATGCCTTAAAGCAGTTGTGTAGAAAGAAAGAACCCAGTAATTATCATGTAATGAAATAATTCTATAAGTTCTATAGATTTTTATAGTGGCGTGGAGAGATCATTTTGTATAATTTGTGTGACAGTATGGGGTCAGGAATAACACCCTAAAATTGAGATTTTAAAGAAATAATAGAAATCAGATTGAATGGAAAGTTTAAAGATATTCTAGGCGGATGTTGTATTATTAGTCAAAGCATAAAAGTAAGATATAGCACAGGGTAAAGTCCAGATATATTTAGGGAGCTTAAAACATGAAGCACAGATTGATAAGAGATGATGGTTGGGTGAATCCAATTTGAAAAATAGATCAGATTATAGGGTTCATATTTAATTTATCAGGCATTGAGGATTTGACACACTTTTTCTATGTGGAGAAGGGACAGGTTTAGAAATTGATTTGATATTGATAAGCCCAATAGCTCTATAAAGAATGGCTGTCAACCAGGTGTTGTGTTGTGGTGCATATTTGTAATCTGAGCCACGTTGGAGCTAGGGAAGGAGGACTGCAACTTGGCAAGACCTTGCCTCAAAATAAAAAATAAAAAGAGCTGGCGCTATGACTCAGTGCAAAAGCCCTGGGTTCAATCCCTAGTACTGCAAAAACAAACAAACAAACAAAAAAAGGTTGTTCTAGTTATATGTGGATGCATAACAAATAACACCAAAATTGAAATAATGTAAATTATTGTCTTGGAGGTTACATGGTCCAGGAACTCTGGGGATAGCTAGTTACACTCTCTGACTCGGTCTCTCACGAGGCAGCAGTCAAGTTGTCAGTCAGGGTTATAGTTCATTCCAAGGCTCATTTATGGGAGAATCCATGTCTAACCCTGAAGTGTTTGCTGAATGTGTTATTTTCTCTGGGCTTTTGGACTGAAGGTCTCGGTTCTTTCCAGAGGTATCCCTCAGTTTCTCCTCATGGACCTCCATAGGACAACTCATCACGTGACCATTAGAGAGCCAGTGAAAATAAAGCGGAGGGGAAAGAAGGCAGAAGCCAGAGTCAACCTAATGTTGCAAGTGACATCTCATCACTTATGTCAGTCTCTGATCATTAGCCCAAGTCTCCAGGTACCCCCTACCTTACACTCTACACAAGGACATGAGCACTAGGGAGGCAGGGAAGACTGTGAGTCATCTGATGCTACCACGAATATAAGTTTAGAGGCCAAGGAATGTTTGAGACTGTTGTAATAAGCCAAATTGAAGAGAAGAAGATTATTATGAATGTGTGTAATAGGATGAAAATTTATAATAGAATGAAGGAGGTAAGAAATATTTAATGTAAAATCATAGTGATTTAGAACAGGGGATTATATGGGAGAAGAAAGTATGGGTGATATGTAATTATTCTTGACTCTTTAGTCACTGTTTAATAATATTTATTTAAATGTCACTGAAACTCCAATAAGATGAAGCTTGTGATCTTTGTCCTGCCATCCCAGTACACTCTTGGTAACCTGTGTTTGCCCTTAACAAGGCTCTTGCTGTTGTCTTTTACTACATCCAGCTAGACAGTTGTTTTTCTAGTTCTTCTGATTGTCTGTTCCATTGTAATCTTTCTTATCCAAGTACTTTTCATTATATACTTAGAGCATAGGAGTAGCTTCCTAATTCTTTTCCTCTGTTCATTTTCTTTTTAATCCAGATTCTGAAATAGCTGACATCTGTTTATCTTTTATTTATTCAGTCAACGATTATCGTGGCCTCCTTTGTGGCCAGCTCTTTACCAGCCCTCTGGAAAGTGATAGTGAGCGGGCCACGCATCATCTGTTCTTTTTGGTCTTCGTTAGCATTATCTTTTCTTCCCTTCCCATCTGTCAAAAACACCACAAATCCCTTAGGTGCACTCTCACTCTACTCTTCCATGACAACTTCCTTAAGAGACATATGAGGTATAATTGAAGATTACAGTGAGTTTTTAATTTTTTAAAATGTTACAGTAAAAGACACATTGCCACTAATCCCCCTCAAAATAGTCTCCCTCACTTCGACCACACTTGTCTCATCATTCTTGAAACTAAATGAAGCAGACCTGAAAGTCTTCTTTCACGAGTGTCTTTAGTTCCATTACTGTGACTGCCTTGATGTCCTCATTTGATTGCAGATATCTACTTTTCATGGTCATTTTGACATTGGGAAAGTGCTAGAAGTAGCAGGGTAGTAACGGAGTACCAGAGCAGTCAGCGACTAAGGTGATGTTGTTACCAGGTGACGTGCGCCCCTCTATTGGATGGCATGTGGTGGCACCATTCACCTGTATTTGATCACACAGTGCGAAGATACTCATGCAGTCCAGTGCTGTCTACATCCTGCAGCCAGTATAAATAATTGAGTTTGGTCATTTTGAAATTCTTTAAGTTTAAAAATGAGTACAGGCTTAAGTTATGAAAGATAGGGAGGATATTACCGACTTCCCCTCTCAGTCTATTGCAAACAACACGAGTAACAGGTTTCCACTCGACTCACTGGAATCTCCTGCAGAGCTTGTAGACGCATATTTCTGAGCTTCCTCTCAAAGATTCTGATAGACCATGTCAGAAATGAAAAGAAAATAGGACTAAAATGAATTTGATGTCTAGCCAGGTTAAAAAGTCATTGCATTGGGGTTTTCTTTGCCATGATATTGTTAATTATTTTATGTACACTTAATCATCCAGTTAGCCACAGCAGTAGTCTCTGGCATGTCAACACATACAGACTTTTTGTGTTTTCTTTATCACTGTTGTTCAGATAAATGCATGCATTAGGTTGGTGCAAAAAGGTTTTGTGGGTTTAGCATTGTTAGAATTTGTGTTTGACATTTGAGTACACTTAAATAAATGTGTTATGTTGTACATCATTTAAATATGCAACTGCTTGCTTGTGTGCTAATTTATTACTTGCTGTTGACTTTATATGTATTTTAGAACATGGAAATGATGTTAGACAAAAACAAATTTGACTGAGTTTCTTATTTGAATTCAAAATGGGTCTTGAAGCAACCAAGGCAACTCAGAATTGTCTAAGATGCATTTGGCCTGGGAAGTGCTAATGTCTGTACAGTGTAGTGATGGCTCAAGAAGTTCTCCAAAGGAGATGTGAGCCTGAAAGATGAGCAAAGTGGATGGCTGTCGGAAATGGACAGCAACCACGTGAGAGTAGCTGTCAAAAGCCCATCCTCTTCCAGCCACACAGGAACTTATCAAGAATTAACATTCTGTGCTCATTCAACATTGAAACACATCAGAAAGGTGAAAGGTCTGGGTAAGTGGGCGGACTGAATATCGGAAAGTCGTTTGAGGTGTTGTCTTCTCTTTGTCCGAGCGGTTCAACATGGAACCGGTTTTCCATCAGATTGTGTTGTGCAGTGAAAGATGGATTTTATATGACAACCAGCAACGACCAGTTCAGTTTTTGCCCTGAGAAGAATCTCCAAAGCACTTCCAAAAGCAAACTGACCCCCCCCACCCCCCCACCCCCCAAAAAAAGAGCCTATGCTCATCGTTTGGTGATTTGCTGCCTGTCGGAGCCACTACAGCTTCCTGAATCTCCGTGAAACCATTACATCAATACCTCTGGGAAGTATGCTTAGCACATGGAAATGATCCAAAAACTGCAGCCTTCCCTTGGCCCGTTGTTCTCCACTACAGTGCCCAACTGCATGTCAGCACAACCAGTACTTGAGAAGTTTTAGGACTTGGCCATATTTGCCATGTTTACCAAACCTCTCACCAACCATTTTTGGTTCTCAAGCATCTTGACAACTTTCTTCAGGAAACATACGTCTGCAGCCAGCAGGATGCTGCGAAAGCTTCCCAAGAATTCATCAAATCCTGAAACACAGATTTTTACTCTACAGATGACAAAACAAAACTTATTTCTCATCAGCAAAATGTATCGATTGCAGTGTTTCTATTTTGACTAATAAAATTATGTTTGAGCCTAGTTATAGTGACTTAAATCTCAGTCCCAAAGCATAATTACTTTTGTACTGAGCTCTTAGGCATATGAAGGGCAGTGGGCCTTATGAGCTGTGGTTACTTTGAAGGGTTGAGCTGCTGTGGGTAGATACTTAGATGATCCACTGTTCTTCAATTTTACATTTAATCTTTTATTCATTTATACATATTCTCTAGCTCTTCTGAGCTTTAGATAATAACTCACTGAATATGTGAAAATTTTGTACCAATCCCTGGTGGATTCTTTACTTGATATATTGTCAGTAAAACTTGATCTATTCTACTACAGTATTTTACTGCTATCTTGCAGAATGGGAATGTCAGAATGTGGCTTTAATAACTTTCTCTCTGTTTTCTTTAGTGTCATTCCTCTTCTAAGAGAGTCTGTTGGAATATTAATGCAGAGAACTCCTCCTGTGTTGGAAAATACATTGCCTCAGTGCTATCAGAGGGTAAGTTTCAAAACCTCCAAGCCATTGCATTTTATGTTTTTTTCCAAACTGTTAGGGTTTTAACTTTTATAAATACGGGTAACGTGTGTGTAATTTAGTATTTCTTCAGGATTGAATGTTGACCATGAACGCCATTTGTAAAAACCCAGAGAAAACTCATTGGAAAATATTAAGCATGCTAAAGAAAATTTGATAGAGATTTTTTTCATGTAGACATTGAGGAGTTCTTTTAAAATACAGAATGCGGATAGCAGAGGAAATAATTATTTGCCTGTTTTGGCTCCCACTATGTACCAGGAACCTTTCTAAGGTACCAAGGTTAATAGTAACTAATGCAGATGTTTTCTCTGTTCCCCTAGAGCTTACGGTCTGGTAGAGAGACACATTAAACAGTTTGTTCATAAGTGAGAACACACCAGGGAGGATGACTCCAAAGGCTTGTATTGGGTGATGTGATAGAGGTGTGCGGCAGGCTGCACTAGATTCACCAAAGAAGCTGCATTCAAGGGAACTGAAACCGTAGTGACAGGAAAGAGCCAGCCTTATACAAATCCAGGGTATCTGCAGGCATGGAAGATGCTAATGTGAATGTTCCCTGAAACTAATTTAGTATATTTGAGAAACAGAAAGAAAAGCCACTGGGGTGGAAGCCTGGTAAGTAATGAGAAGATGGGAAGCGTGAGTAGAGAGGAGGGATCTGTTCATGTACTGATTTTGGGTATTCCAAGAGGCTTCGATTTACCTGTGATTCAGTGGGAAGCTGTGAAAGGATTAGGGCAGTGAGAGGCACAATCTTTTTACGTTTTTTTTTTTTTTTTTTTTTTTTTTCACGTGGAGAATGAATTCTGGGGGAATGAAAGCAGGGAAAACCAGTTATAAGGCGGTTGTTACCAAAACGGGAAAAAGTGGTGGCTTAAAGTGCAGTTCAGCAGTGAAACCAGGAAACAGAATAAACACTTGGGACTGGTGGGAATGTATTCTGGTGCAACCATTATGGAAAGCAGTCTGGAGGTTCTTTAGAAAGCTGGGAATGGAAATTCTATTTGTTCTGACTACTACTCTACTGGGTATGTTTTCAGAAGAAATAAAGTCAACATCCCAAAAAACGACATGCATTTCCATGTTTATAGCAGCGCAGTACATACTAGCCAAGTCCTGGAAACAACCTACCTGCCCTTCCATAGAGGAGTGGTTAAAGAAGATGTAGTACCTATACACAATGGAATGCTATGCAGCCATAAAGAAAGACAGATGAGAAGCATTTGAATGAAAATGGTCCCAGCTACAGTCAGTCAATAATGCTCATTGAAATGGACCAACCACAGAAGGCTGACTATAGATGAGTGTCCCTTTTATAAAAAGCATGAAAATAATAACATAAAATGGCCCCAGCATGTATGACAAGGTAGAAAGAGGCAACGACCAGGAAGGAAAGGGGTGAACCTCTGAAAAAGGTGTGGACATAGACACTCACTAATTCCCTAAAACCCATGGATCTTGTCAAGTGAATTTTTTTCTACCACAATAAAATTACTCAAAACATCGTAGTCAAACAAAAAAAAACCTATATACATTTAGGACGTATTTTTGAAGGTAGATTAGTGAGGAGGTACAAGGTGTTGTCTTACTTCTTGGAAGATAGTAATGCTGCTTGTTGAGGTTGAGGCCAGGTTGGTTCATGTTTGAGTATGGACAGTCCTCCTAAGTCAAGAGATCTGTTCAGGGTGTCTTAAAATTGAAATGCTTATGAGACATTAACATTACGTGAGTTACCTTGGAAGAATGTGTGATGTTTTAGGTTTTTTTCATCTCCAGATTTAGTGTACACGTAGAAAAGCCAGGAAAAGGCTCTGGAAAGTCAGGAGAGTGCTGTGTCCCAGAACAGAAGGAGAAGCAAACGAGTTGCGCCAAGTATTTCTCTGGAAGCTACGAAACAGGAGACGCGAGCCTGGCCTAGCCTCGGCCGCATCGTTAATGACCCCGATAAGAGCAATCTCACTGCTCTCCTGGGGGAGAAAACATGATGTAGGTGGAGTAAGAGGAAAATAAATTGAGGAAGTGGAGACAGGAATTCTCGCCTACTCTTTTAGGAGGTATTTTTGTTAAAGGGAACAGAAAAATGGTCCAGTAATCTGGGTATAGATGTAGTATCAGGGGAGAGAGGGTGTTTGCTTGTTTTGAAAATAGGATATTTTCAAGCAGCATTATCTCATATAACTTTCCCTGATGATGGAAATGTTCTGTAATCTGCACTGCCCATTATGGAAGCCACAAGCCATATGTGGCTAATGTAACTGATTCTTAAAAATTTTCATTTTTTCCCCACTTAAATAGCCACAAGTGCCTAGTGAATTTTTTCTATTGCCCATGAATATTGCTGATGGGAAGAGTCCAGCTGAAGAGAGGAGAAGTCAGTGATTTAGTGGTGAAGGACGAAGGACATCACTGGAGAAATGAAGTTCTTGAGAAGTTCTGAGGGCAGAACCCAGAACACAGTGGAAGAAGGGTCATCACAGGAAAGTCATCGCCCCTGAGGAAGGCAGGAAGTGCCAGTTAGGCGAGATTTGGTGGTACATGATAAGGGATTTTCGTTGTTCCTTCTATTTTCTTTCTGATATAAAAGAAGGCATAATTTTGCAAAAAGATTAGAATACTACAGAAAAATGAAGAAGACATAAAATAGTCTTTTGAGATAGGGAGAATTAAAGGTTGCCCATTTTAAATTTTAACCTCAAAATTTGAAGGCAGGACAGGTCCATGTGTTGTAATCGTGATGGTGGAAGGATATTAAAGCCAGTTTCCACAGGAATTATTCATCAGTCTGTGTTTCAGGATAATTGAATGTACTAGTATTGCTTTTTCCGTGGAGAAAGTGGAAATCTGTTCAGTAAGGTGGTTGTTTCGGTTGCAGAGGACTTTTCCTTATGGATGCCACTTAGGAGAATGTGCAGGGATAATTAGTTGAAACCACTGTGTTGTTGGGCTTGGTAGAGCTCATGTCTGTCCTCCCATCACTCAGGAGGCTGAGTTTAAAAGGTTCATCAGTTCAAGCTAGCCTGGGCTACACAGTGACTCCATCCCAAAACAAGAAAATGTTAGTGTATCACTAGAGTCCTAAGAGAAGAAAAGAAACTCTTCTTCAGTCTTTCCCTAGTGAAAGTAGTTTTAAAGAGGGCACAGAGAGTATTGTCTTAACTTTCCCATCACTCCCTTGGAATTTACAGAAAATGACATTTATCAAATTCTGATAAGTATTTTTGATACCTATAAATAAGATCAACCTTTACTTGTTTAATTTCCCAGGTATATTACATAAAAGTCAGAGAATCTCAGAGTTGAAAAAGATCTTCTGTTCATTTGGTCCAGACTGTTGCAAGTATCTTCGCTGTGATGTCCACTTGGTCACCCAGCTCCTTGTCACTTCCAAGGACACAGTGGGCTCTCACACAAGCCCCCACCTCCTTTGCCCTCCACCTGGCCCTCTCCCGCTGGGGAGTAGACCCAGGGCCTGCGCATGCCAAGCTTGTGCCCTGCCACGGAACTCGGTTCCCAGTCCTTCCTCTTTTTCTGCTGCTGTAATTGTTCCAAGCATCTTTTTCTGTTGAGCTTTCATTTGAACTTCTAGACATTGATCTTAGTTAAGCTTCTCCGGATCTACTCAGAGATGCTGAAAATTGCAGGATTTGGCATATTCCATCTTTTCCCCAATCCTTAGGGGAATCCATTAAAGGTTTGGTTTTTAAAATATCCTCTATGTGTTTTTGGTAGGTGACCTCTCTTAAAGAGATCTTTCTAATCATTTTTTTTTTTTTGGAATCATAAATACTTGTCAAGCTAAGTATTAAAATAGATTTAATGAAATAACCGTGATTTTTTTCCTTCTTTGCTGCATTAACTGGAAAATAATTTTTAGTCACTAATCTTAAACTCTTTTTTTCCCCTTTTAGTTGGGGATAGGACCATGAAATTCATTAATGTTGAACTAAGCTTTGTATACACAGCCTGAGTGTAATATTATACTCTATTTTTAGTGTAACTGCTTGACTATGACCTATCATAAAGGAACTTTTGAATTAGGGATGCTAAACCTGCAATATGAATGAATGAAAAACTACTGTATAGTGGTTTGTGCCGAACAATAAGAGACGGGCTACTGAGCAAAGGCTCAGACAAGGTGGACCTTGGAGAAGTCTGGGAAGAAGAATACTGCACATTGAGAGAAAACCACGTACCCTGACACAGGGACATGCCTGGGCTTTTGAAAGAATAGTGAGGCTGCTTTGTTAGCTATGAAAGGGACAGAGAAGAGTGGGAAGAGGAGTTGAGGTTAGTAAAGTGGCAGAGGAGCCACACGATGTGGTCCTGTGTAAGTCATTGCAGTAGTATTCTGTCGACTCAGAGGAAGATGGGAAGATGTTGGAGGATTTTAATGAGAGAAATGGCAGCCTGTGACCAAAAGTGATATGTCTTAGTTATTCATTGCTGTGACAGAATACTCACCATCCACAGTTTAAGGGAGGGAAGATTTAGCCCACAGTTTCGGAAGGTGTCACACAGTCCATTCATGGGCAGCTGGCAACAGTGGAAGCACATGGCAGAGCCCAGAGAGCTGCTGTGGCGTTGGAGACGGAGCAAGTGGGGAAGGAACAGCTTGATGTCCGGAGACTCAGCAAGCCTAAAGCTTTGCCCGGAAGAAGCTGTGACAATGCTGCTACTTCCTGTACTTAGTTCTTGCTGCCAGTTGGGCCCCCACATCCAGGGTACTTGCCCTTCTCTCACTTTCTGGCCCACAAGTCAATAGCAACTGAAAGCTGTGTCCAGGGCGCCCCCATCTCAAAAGGCTGACACAGTCCTCTCAGGCCAGGCCCCACTTCCCAGCAGCACAGGGTTCCAAATACACGAGGCTTTTTGGGAAGCATTCCAGAACCAAGCATGATGGAACCTCACTAGGGCTGAGATTTTGAAAATAGAAGAGCCATAAGGCTAAAATTAGAGAACTACTGAAAGCTAGCCAGCTGAGAGATGATGCTGGGTTGTGTTTGGACTAGGCAGACTGCAGCGGAGGTCTCAGTGAGGTTGTTTGGACTCTACTTAGTTGTGACATTTTGTATACTCATCATTGATACATTTAAAATTATTCACAGGACTTGTGTAGTATTTATAAGATTCTTATTTAGGTTATTAAAGAGTCTATTCTGTTTAAAATTTTCCTGTTTCATTTTTATCTTAATTGTTTCTTTTAGTTTTTTTTTTTTTTTTTTTTTTTTTTTTTTTTTTTTTTTTTTTTTTTTTTTTTT
>PVKB01000632.1:134033-156043 GCA_004027205.1 Ctenodactylus gundi | reverse complement strand
TGTTGGCATCGTTCCACAGGTCCCACACATGCAAAGGTCCTGTGGTTTTACACAGTGAAGAATTCTTTTATCCAGTGTATGCCTCATTATGAAGTAGTTCTCTAGGTTATTACTCTTTTCAAAGGACTAAACCTTTGTATTATGAATTCTGTCATTTTCTAAATCTTTGTATCATTGATCTCTGCCCTTTACCTCCTCCCTTCTGACCTCTTTGGGCTTCTGGTGTTGTGCATTTTCTAGCTTTATAGCTGACTTGTGCCTGTGCTTGTTCTCTGGTCAGGGTATTTGGAACTGTGAGTTTTCCTCCCGGTACTTGGAGTTCTTCCAGCCAGTTTTGGTGTGCCCCTGCTGTGCGTCACCTGGCACATGCATATTCTGGAGGTGTCTCTCAATTCAAACATTCTCCTCCTCATTTTTAAATTAGAGAATAAAATTTCCTGATTGCTGGTATGCTGCATAATAACGTAAGGGGGGCCTCTTCCCTTGATTTGGCTGTTAACATCTGTCCTTTGTATTCTAGGTGCAGCAGTTACAAGGAGTTTACAGTTTACAAGAACAGCACTTCTGGACTTTGTGTTCTGATGTTTACGTTGGGACCTTAAAGTTAGTCGTAGCGCCTGATGCAGATGCCAGGTGGATTTTAAGTCAGACACATAATATTTTTACTCAGGTATGGCTTTGTTACTGACTTCTTTTTAGGATCTTAAAAGTCCTGAAAATACTTATTACTTAACATACGGAATATATAGACTGCTGAACTACAAGGAAAGCATGGCACTACTTCTTTCCCATCAGGTTGAGTCAAATTAGGGAGCTCGTTAATACTCCTAAGGAACAGTTATTCATTGTTATATGATTTCGTTCCTTCAAGATAGTGTAGATTCTCCTATATTACTTGCTCTTTATATAAAACATACTAGATGCTGATCAAAGCCAAGAATTCCAAAAATGCATTGGAATAAGAGTAAATACTTCACTGATGGGTTTAGTTAAAAGTAGATTATAAACGTTTTTGTGTGATAGTTAGCTTCGGTGTAATTTAATAGCTTAGTACACTGCTGAGTTTTTCTTAATGAGGATTGAGTATCCCTTATCCAAAATGCTTGGGACCAGAAGTCTTTCAGATTCAAGTTTTTAAATTTTGGAATATTTGTGTAGATTTTTACCAGTTGAGCATCCTTGTCTGAAAATATTGACTTTAAAATGCTCCAAAATCTGAGGATCTTGGGGCATTGTGTTGCCCCAGATATGAACTGTATAATAAGTCATATGATTATATACATAATAGTATAAATTTATTGGAGGTGATAATGATATTATGGTTACAAAACAATGTTAGGAAATGCGTGCTAAGGACTTGATGGTAAAGTATCAGAATGTATAATTCCGAACATTTCAGCAAAAATAAAAAGATGACAGACAAATAGTTGAGAAATAAAATAAATGTGGCAAAATGTTAACAGTTGGTGAATACAGGAATGAGTATTTTGTGTGCTATTTTCTTGCCTTCAAACTTTTCAAAGTGAATTCTGAAAAGTAAAAACTTTGGGCCTCCTTTGCCCCCAGGATAAATCCCAAACTTTATAGCACGGTGCTGTTAACTTTTCAGATCTTTCTCATGTTTTTGTTGCTATGTACTTTACCCATTAGGCTAACTGTTCATTGACAAAAACCCTAGTCTAACTTAGTGGTCCGTTCCATTGTGCTACTCTCTCTAAGGTCTTACAGGTCTCCTCTCTCCTGCTCCCATCATGTCTTCAAACATGCGCAACAGAACATAACACATAGTTCAGCTACATTCAGACATTCTCATGCATCAGTCTAAGAAACACACTATGTATAGTTAAGTTCCTTTATGAATGAGGTAATGACATAATGCTGTATGGAATTAGAATTTACTCTGATCCTGATCTCACATGCAATCAAGTTTTCATTACATAACAGTATGCCGGTACTACTTATTTATTCTAAAATTTTAGCAGCTTGGCTTCTGTCTTAACAGACACTGTATCTTAAGTCTGTGTCATCTTGACGTTCATAATGAGGCATGTAAGGCCTTCACAGTCTGTCTGAATCCTTCTCGTGCCTCCTCCATGTTTCAGGGGCAAGAGGAGAGTAAGGAAAGCAGTTATCTGTCTGTTCTCTGCATTTCCAGGTCATTTTCTCTCTTCACCCCGAGTCCCCTCGTGGGGTCCCTTCTGTCCCAATGGCGTGGGCTTCTCTTGACCGCTGGAACACCTTGCACTCTCCTCAGGCCTTGGCACTCAGTCACAGTTTTGCCTCCGCGAAGGAATGCCGTTTCTAGATTGAGAACTATGCAAGCAGCTGTCTGTCTGTGCTTAGGAACTGCTGAGTTGTAATTGCAGTAGGTAGAAGGAGGTTCTTTTGGTAACCTTAGAAATTTTGGCTTTTAAAATGGCTGGAGTTGGAAGTTTATTCAGCTGCTTCTTTGGTTTTGGCAATTGCATTTGGTTTTTGGATATGAGCGACTTAGCAATACCCTGGCTGAATTTTTTTTAATGGGCAGAGGATATGGATGGGAACACAGCCCTCTCTGGATTCAATCTCTAGCACTAGAAAAAAATCTGAAAAGACCAACATCATCCAGAGTTTGAGAATTCGACCTTTCAGTTTTGTTTACAGAACTACAGCTTTGTAACTATTTTAGAACTTTAAATCTTATTTCCCAGTGTTACGAGTTGATCTTTAACTGTTTTAAAGAAGGCAGCTTGCTGTGCATGAACGTAGAGTGACACAAAGGAATTGCTCCAGTCACTTCAGTACTTAGAACCTTGGGGTTATTAGTTATATGGCAGTTCAGTTTTTAACTATAAGATTTTTTAAATAGCAAAATTCATCTTTCTCCCCGGCACTAAATTTTTTAAAAAATGAGTTATCAATTGGGAATTGATGAAACGTTCAGTATGTGAGCAGTAAAAGAAAATGGACATTGAATTATGGTGGCAAGTTAACGTGTTTTGTTCCAAATTGGCCAATATCTTTTGTACAAATTTTAACCTAATACATTTCATAATTATATACCAAAGTTTTTAATATTTTTGCTGTAAGTAATCTTTGTAGAAAACACACTTGAGGAAAAATCTAAAAATATGGTTCAAGAAAGAATATGCGTGACCTTCATTCCCCTCCTCAGTTTTATGAAGTACAGAGGACAGCCCCGCCACGCGTGTGCTCTCTGCTTCCGTCCTCTCTGCCCCTCTGCCGCTCTCCCTTCCGCCAACCGAGTTAGAGCCGCCAGCTTCCTGCTCAGCTTCTCCTGCGTTCTTCTCGGACCTCTACGTACACATTAACACGGGTACCCAGAAAGGAACTAAAAGCCTCGGCACAAACCCAGCAGGAGCTCCTTGTTTCAGAGATTCCATCTCTCAGGCTCCGGGGCCCTAATCTCTTTTTCGTGACAGTGAATTCATCAAACCTCCTTGTCCCCTTGAGGGAGGACAGTGCAGGGAGTAGAAGGTGCCCACCCTCCTCCCACGCTTTCCTTTTTCCACCTGTTTTGCAACGGGCCTTAATGTTTTATGGATATTGATTTTGCAGTCTTTTTTTGTTATTCATTTTTCTCTTAGTGTGCTTCAGTAACTTTAAGTAATATGTACTCAAAAGTCCACCAGAACTCAGCCTCTTCAGGAGATTAAAAGCCGCAGGATGCAAGGCCAACATATCCCTAGGTTGGATTTTTTTTCTTTCTTTTTCTTTTCTTTCTTTCTTTTTTTTTTTTTTTTTGAGACAGTGTCTCACTCCATAGTCCACAGTGATCCTGAACTCACTGTGGTCTTGGACACATGGCAGTCCTCCTGCCTTAGCCTTTTAAGTGCTGGGATTACAGACATGCACCGCCATGCCCACTTATGTGGGAATTTAACCTGCCTTGTGCTTGCTAAGCAAGTGCTTTAACCACTGAGCTACATCCCCAGCTGCCCCCCACCGCAGTTTGTTTTTAATGAATTCAGGTAGTTCAGTTGTTTGGTGGTGGGTTGATTCTAGTGGAAATACCAGCAGCAGTAACAGCAACTAGTGCTCACTCAGAGCCCACCAGGTGCCGTCACTGTGATGGGTACTGACATACTGACCATGACTCACCGGACTGCGCAAAGAAGCCCAGGTCCACGTCGTCATGCCTTCCAGTTTAGTCTCGTTCACTCACCATTTTGCCAACTGAAATGTTTCACTTGTAAGAATGAAGACAGTTTTTCAAGATTTCATTTGAGAGGAGTAAAGGTGACCATTTTATGTTTAGTTATAAACTAAAGTAGAAAGTTTCTGTGCTTTTTAGTAGAGAATACAAGTAAACCAGTTAATTCTCTTTAGTCACATTCCTGCTTGGTGTGCAGCTTTTTATTTCTCATTTGTTTTCATTTCCATATCAGTGAATATTAGGTGATATTCTAAACCTATGGCACCAGGTTTGCCATGATTTATTACTTATTTATTCATTTATTTTTAATTTGAGTGTAGAAATGTTCAGAGAAACTGGTCTTTTTCATATTTTACAGACAACCTCCCAGTCAGCCTCTGCTTTCCCGTATCATGCTAGTGTTGGACATTGATGGAATGGAACAGGGTTTTCATCTGCTAGGATAGCTGTCCTGTCTTTGCGGTCGGGAATAGCCTAGCCTGCATCCAGGAGTTGACTTACCCTAGGATTCTGTGGACATTCTACGTTTCCTTCCCGCTTTGAAGGAAAATGGAAAGCTGGAGAACCTGGAGCTGTCTCCAAGGGATGAAGGAAAAGGATTTCTTTTTTAAGCTGTTAGAGCTTTGGTGGAAAGCTGTATCCCCTTGGGGTTCTTATATCAGCTGAGTAATTAACTCCTGATTATGCAAAGATAATTTATCTAGCCCTTTTGTTTTTCTCCTTTCTTTTTTATTGCCTTGGGCAACTTCATTTCTTATTACCATCTTTATGGTGATTATACTAGAGGAAAGGCAAATGCAGACAATAAAAGGATCTCAGGTTATTTTGTCAGTTTTACTTTCATTACACATTTTACTAAAAAAAGAAAATATTAAGATAATTTATTTGGGCCAAAGTTGTTCTTTCTTAAGATTGTATATGCAAGAATTTGTGAAATAGTCTTAAGTACAGTTATTTCAGAGTCATCTGGCTTCAATAAATCAAATCATAAAATTATAATCAATCAAAATAATTTATAAACTTTTTATAACAACTATTAGATGTATACATAGCATTGTTGGTATTTATACTTTTAAAATGAGAGAAACTGAGATTTGGTTTTGATTTTTAGCTAAAAATCATTCAGAAAACAAGTTTTCTTTTCTGCCATAAGTAATGTTATTTTAAATACATTTGAATAATAGTATTCAAGATTTTTTTTACTGAGATAAAAAAAGCTAATGCATGTTTTCTGTGCTGCTAAGCATCTTGGGTCTGTCCAGCATTTTTTTTTTTCTTTTTTTGTCCATTAAAGTAGATCTGGACATCCTCTCAAGCACATCAGTGTTGGAGAGAGCAGCCCTCCCCCTGGAAAAACAAACAAGAAATGTGAAAACAGAAAGGAAGAGGGTAGTGTTAATAGCTTTCCCACCTACTCTTGCGTGTGCGTGTGTGTGTGTGTGTGGGGGGGCATATACTCAGTTTACCTTTCATTTTAAGGTATTGATAAAGGATTATATTTTTTCCTGATTGATAATTTGATTTAAAAAGCCTTTTTTGTTAAAAGAAGGAAATTAGAATTTCAGTTCATTCTGTCAATGTTTGCTGTCACTTACTATGTGCTATTTGAAGTTCTAGGGGTTAGAAGTGAAAAAAATTACAACGATCCTTTCTCTGAGAGATTATTTTGTAGTGGGAGAACAATAAGTAATAAACACAGAGAATAAGTACATTTTGTAATGTGTCGTAAGGTGAGAAGTGCTGGGGGAGGCGGGGAGTGCTTTAGGTGTATAACCGAAGCACTAAGCTTTGTCTTGTCTCTACAGAGTGTGTGTGTGTGTGTGTGTGTGTGTGTGTGTGTGTGTGTGTGTGTGTGTGTGTGTGTGTTATCTGATATACCTTATGTTCTTGCTAGTTTAGTGTGTCCTCTATACCAACCCATCCCTCCAGTAGAGTAGAAACTCTGTGAGGGCAAGAATCCTTTTTATCTGGCTTGCTGGCTAGTGAAGTGATAGATTTTCCATAAGGCGGTCATGATAGCCTCCCTGATGTCTGAGTGGAGTGTGACTAGAACGTATGTGGTGTGGATATCTTGAGTTCCAAACAGAAGGGCCAGTGTGGCTGAGGCAGAGGGAACAGGAGGAGGAGTGACCAATGAAATGGGTCACAGGATCAGGGACCAGATTATCTGGGGTCTCTAGCAGCCATTGCAGGGACTCTGAGATCAGAGGAATTAAGGAAGATGAGCTGTTGGAGCGGGTGAGAGAAGGTGTGACACTGATCAGTTGGCTAACCAACAGAAGGCAAAGACAGAAGTGTGAAAACAGGTTGCAGGCCTTTATAGAAACCTAAGCAAGCGATAATGTTTACGAGGGCCAGGGTGCTGCTATGGACCTGATAACAAAGTGGGCAGATTTGCATAATGTGGATGTGAAGCCAGCAGAACTTGTGATTGTACTGACTGTTGGATATAAAGGAAAGAAAGGTCTTTAAGTGGTGCCATATTGAGCATGGAGTTGATCTGTCCAAGACTGTCGGATCACCAGGTTTGAGAGGAGGAAAGAGTTCTGTTCAGATACAAATACCAGTCTAAAAACACATATTTGAGGAGTGAACATATAGGAAGCATGCAAAGTCTGGAAAATGAAATAAGATATCCAGGGATTAGGTGCACCCCCCACCCCCCCCCCAAAAAAAAAAAAAAAAAAAGAAAAACAATTCTGAGAGTTGGGCCTTTGAGTATTTCATTGTTTAATATTCAAAGAAGAACCAACAGAGGAGCCTGGTAAAGACTGACAAGTGAGGTAAAGGGAGAATGAGTGAAGAGTCTCTGGAGCCTCGGCCATGCTGGGGAAGTGTCAGTAGTGGAGGAGTGGTCATGTGTATTACTGCTGATAGGTTAAATAGTAAGATGAGGACTCAAAATTGAGCAATGGTGTGAGCCACTTGGAGGTTACCTTGACAGTTTGGGGGTAGTGATCAGTGTTACATTCTGGTTGAAATGATTTTCAGAGAAGAGAAAAGAAATTGTAGATGGCAAATAAAACATGTTTGAGGCTTTTGCTATCTAGCAAAGTGGGGATTGGCTTTGTATCAGGAGGGAATGTAAGATTAAGAAAAGGCTTCATAAAAGTGGAAGAAATGATAGTGTGCTTCGTGCTGACGGAAATGATCCACTTGAGGAAAACTGAAGACAGGAGCAGCAGGGAACAAGGGAAGAGGAGTATTCTTGAGTAGTGAGCTTATGTCCAAAATTGAAGGAGTTGGATTGTAATCAATAGATGGTTAAATGTGGAATGGTCACTTACGGTGGGAAAACTGAGACTGAGATGGTCTGGTTTTAACAGTCAAGCTTAACAGTGCCTGCTAACAGTAATGGTGGCTAATAATCCATTTTTCTCCTGTCACTCGAACAGGGCATGTGACCAGCAGCACGACTGGGTTGGAGGGTGAAGGGTTCTTCACAACTTACAAATGCATTTATTGCTAGTAATTTTCTGGGGATTTATGATAAAATGAATTATTTCTCAGAGGCTGAAGAGAAAAATATATTTTTTTTATTTCCAAAAGAATGAGATTTTTTTTACTACTTTTCTGAAATGTGTGGTCTATTGGTCTATCATTTGCTTGCTTTTCTAATTTTTTTTTTTAACTTTTCAGGCTGGAGTGAGACAGCTTTATGTACAGATTGACTTTGCTGCGATGTAGTAAATGAATTATTATTACTATTGGACCAAATTCTCCTGGTACTGTACAACCCAAAACATTGTACCCAGCTCTTTAAAATAGAGGATCATCAGAATTCCCAGCACCAGGTGGGCCAGTTAATGAGCAGCTGTGCCGGGTGGGGAGCTCACAGCTAAGGGATCACAACTGAGAGGTTTATCTCCTGGACTTTTGGTCTTGTCTTCTGTACTCTTTCCTCCAAGCCATTCTCCATTCTGATTTCTGAGGTTCCTGGTTTTGTTGTAGGGTGTTGGCTTGTCTTTTTATAGGGATGGTGAAGGGAGTTCACAGGGAACGTCGTCACCCCCATTTCTTCACCCCAGCCATTGAGAAATTCCGACGGTGGGCCTCCAACCATCTGGAATGTCTTCACTGAAGTGGCTGGAAACCACTGCTTTTATTCCCGCAAAACCAGTGTTATTAAAAAAAAAAAGGAAATCTGTTTTATATGTAATGTCACAGTTGTTGACGTTCTTCAGTATAATCATATGTTTGTAAAATTGTTTGTACCTTGCAAACTTATGAACCAAACCATATTGGGTTTTCAAAGTGCCTTTGTATCACATGTATTTGCCAGCATAGAATTGTACCATCAAAGGGGTCATGTATGTTTTTAAATATGGATATTAATCTGTACAAAATAAGATTCCTGCTGGTAAAGTATACAGATTATCTTTTTGTGTACTTCAGCACAGGTGTAGATACATGAAAAGGGTTTTTTATTGTTTTATCTCATCAAAAAATAAAAAGTGTTATTTTGCTTTTTAAAACAAATTCAGTAATCACATTACTTTGTGAACTGTGTATCCAAAACTTTGCAAATGGATTTGTTACAGAAAAAATTATTTTGATCTAAAACATCTGCTTTGTTCCAGATGTCTTCAAAAGCTCTGTGTCTATGATAAATTTTTCTACGGCTCTCCTTATCATCTCTGTATTTTATTGATGACTGGAAGAGGCAGTATAGACCAAAGGCAGAATGGTCGTGACAGTGCTGTTCTGTGTTTCCATCCCTCACATGCCAGGTCACACACTAGCTTTTCCTGTTTCGGCTTGCCACAAGTACCACTGCTGTCAGGAATCCAGAGCAGCATCTTGTTGAGTTTGAACTAGTAACTCTGTGGAGCAAACGTGATGGGTAGAGCTACTCGTACCACAGGTATCGTACAAGTAAATAATAAATTGATACTCTAGGCTCTTGTGTATCTGAGAAATATGATTACAGTCTGAGATAGGAGTGCTTGAACACTGTACACCTTCCCTGTGTTTTATGAAAAGATAATTGATTTGGATAAACATTTCCTCATTGGTTTTCATTCTATCACAACATATACCTTTACCTTTAAATTTGGAATTTTGAGGGAAAAGCCTTGCAGGGTAAAAATGACTGTTCAGAGGATAGATGCATAGTAAGCACTTTCTCAGTAATGTGGCCAAACTCACCGTTGGTTTTGTTTAGGTTTCACTGTATATTTTTTCCCATTTCTGACTTAAGAACTGTTCTGTACTCTGAAAATGGCACTACTTTCTTCACGCTTTTCTAAACTATTGCAAATTATCATGAGCTGTCCATAGTCGTCTTTTTGCAAAGAAGAAGGTGTTTTTAAAAACATGTTTACTTACAGCCTGGACATCCTAAAGCTATGAATTTTTGTAGGGAATTATGTTTAATTGGAACAATTGCTGAGGTCTTTAGGAGGGAAAGTGCAAAAGGAAATGCCATGATTTTAGTATTGCTTTTTAATTACAAGTGCAAGTACTCATTTGGAAGTTTGAACCACTACCAAGACTGATAGAGCTCTGGAATACCCCAGGGGTTTTGGCATATCATAGAAAATGACAGGTTAGCGTAAGGCAGAGATGCTGGATGTGTGCCTTTCCAAACTGTGGGAAACTATACTGATAATTCTCATGTGGAAATAATTGCAGTGGTTTGCAAAACTTACCAGTGCATTTTGAAAGCCCAAGTCTCCCTTTCACTGAGTTCTCCACTCTAAATAAAGTTTGTCAAAGTATATTATCACTTCCTTTAGAACTACTGTCAGTATACAAATCCATGGATACTTTTTCCTTGGATAAAGCATCGATTATATTACATGGGTGTCCAACTTTTTGGCTTGTCTGGTCCACATTCAGGTCTTGTCTTGGGCTACAGGTAAAGTATGTAATATAGTTCGTACAATCGACCTATTAGAAAAATCCTCATAATGTTTTACGGAAGCTTATGAATTTGTGTTGCACTGCCAAGGGTTGGACAAGCCTCGGTTATTCGGATACGGAACTAAGTTTGTACTTGTTACAAGAGATTGCTGGTGGATGTTATTTAACAGGTCAGCCTTGGTAGTTATGCTTTATGGTATACTTGGGTGTACAACAGAAAAAACTGAGCAAAAAGCACTTCTCATTGGAAGTGTTCTCTCCGTGGCTTGTGATGCACATATATTCCTAAATCAGGTAAGTCACTGAGAAGCATCACCTGATGATGTTTATCAACTAAATTTAGAATGTTCCTTATATTCAGCTCCCTCTTGTAAAACAAAACAGTCTGAGTGTAAAGTTGCCAGTATTTTAAACACCAAAGTATCCTCTGGAGAACATCTCTTGAGATGTTTTGCTTAGAAATTCACTTATACTAGGCTTGTTTAACTCCCCTGTATCACCCAAGACAAAGGGCTTACCACAGGCACAGTCTGCTCGTTTCGCTAATTCTCCATGCGCCTTCGTGTGAGGACCAGTTTCGGGTTTATCTGGGGTTAGTGTTCCTGGTACTGTCACCTTGCCATTCTTCTGCAGCAGAGGCGTGAGACAGTGGTAACAGATGTTACCGCTCAAGCATTGTTTACAGCCTGCACATATACACCAGTGACTGAGACACTGTGACTTCTGTTTACCTCTCTAAAGCAGTCAGACCCTTAACTCAAATGCAGCTGGAATGAGAAGTTACCTATACCGAATAGGAAAGTGTTACAGATACGGCGACATCCTGATATGTAAGGGTGGGATTAGAGCCAGGGTATTATAGTGCATAACCTGAGCGTTTTACACCTCAGGAGGCTGTACTTAGAAGCGGATCGGTTCTCTCACTTTCCACATGAGGAAATGGAAGCTCAGAAAAGCTGTCGTTTGCTCAGGGTCACACAGGCAGTCGTGGCAGAGCCAAGACTGGAACTCAGACTTTCTGACTCTTGAGTCTATAGTTCTTTATAGTCTATTGTGCTTCGTCTCCAGTGTGATGTTTGCATTCCTGTGTGATTCAATATTATTTATAAGTAAAGGACATCTGACCTCCATTTTTGGTACATGAAGGCACTTTATAAATTGAATTATGTCTCTTCGTATCTAATTATAATTTTCTTTTTCCTTGGTATTGTGTTTAAAAGATTCATTCTTCTTTAAGGAAAATGGTTCCTGACTTAGGAAAAAAAAGTGTTATTTGTACACTGGATGCTTTCAGCTGTTGGGTGGGTTTTTCTTATCAGTGCCAAGGCGCCATCCAGGCGGAGGGCAGCTCAGTCCCTTTACTCTGTTATTCTGGGTAGTGGTCAATTTGAGGAACCGGCTAATTCACCAGTCAGGTCATTTCAGTCTTCCTGCTTACTGGAGAGCTTGCGCTTTGCAGCTCAAGCCTGTGCAGAAATGAGCATTGAATATTTAACTATTAGAACAAATCTGATTCAGTTGAATAAAATTTTGAAATCTTAGGAGAATTCCAAATGCTAACACACTCTTCCAACTCTTTTTTAAAAAGTAAAAATAAAGGCATTGGGAAAATTATGCTTTTATTTTATAAGAAGTGATCACTTTTGAAACATTACTTTCTGACAAGAGCCTTGGGGAAAGTTTTGTTCTTTGAATAACATCCATTAAAAGTGTCATCAGCAGTAGACTCTCAAGATGTGATTCCTCCTGTGGCCTTGATGTTTCAGATGTCTGCTGCAGAAGTCAGTGCACACTCAGGTGATGAGCAGTTATCCATTAGAAAAATATGTGACAAAAAGCAGAGGAGCACTGCTTCTGTAGCACTTTACTATGCTTAGCTGAAGGGTCGGAGCTTTTTTCGGTGAAGGCATCTTTGGTTTACATTTAACCATTTTTCTAAGTTCATATTATATAGAAACAGGGTGGGGAAGAAGCTATTGAAATATGTGCTGTGCCCTTTCTCATCACATATCTATAAAGAATGACTTTTGTAATCTTGCATGATTTAATGATTGACAACATTTCTGAATATATTTTTAAATTCTTATAACATCATACACAAAGAAGGGATTTTTATTTTATTGTTAGATGAGGAAGCTGTGTACAGATAATGTAAATGATCTCCCTGTGGAAAGTCAGCCAGTGCCAGGGCACTCGCTCAGAATCCAGTACTTTTTCTGACAACTAGTACTTTGTGTCTGTCATTAAACTAATTCAGTAGAGCACTTGCTTAGTGTGCATGAGCCCTGTGGGTTTAATCCCCCGTGCCATTAAAAAAAAAACACAAAACAATTGTTTTCAAGAAGCTGTAGCAGTGTTAAACACTACAAGAAAATTAGTGAACAGTTACCATGACAAAAATGATATGAAATAACAGCTCTAAATTATGTAGACCCATTCTTTATGTGCTTAGCGTTATTTCCTGCCTTTGCCTTTTATCTAAAACTGTGCTAGTTCAAAAGAGTAATCAGAACTCAGTAAGCATTCTATAGATTATTTTAAAAAAAAAGTAATAAAAAGTATTATTGAGATTGAGAGTAAACTACTTGAGCTAACCAACCAGACAGCAAGTGCCCTCTGTTCCCCTAGTAAGAACTGAATTCCTATCCGAGAGAACTTACTTTCGTAGGGAGTGGTCTTCCAAGAAGTGCAGGTAATTTTGTGCTGTGGGATTAAGATAGGGTGGGTTTGATTTGCATTGCATTTTATACTTACCTTTTCAAAGTGAAGAACCTCTGCTTCATAAATAAAAACGTGTACTTTCACAACATCTTTGAAAATTGAGAATTCTTAATTCTGATCATGATGTTGGAAAGCATGTAAAAGTTTTCTACATCCCTTCATCTTCAGACTTAGCATGGATTTACCATTAAATGCTCACTAAATGACTGATTAAATGGTGATTAACTACTGTAGGAGTAGATACAGAAGTAAGGATCGGGAACAGGTAAAACCAGTCAACTACGCATTGCCAAAAACACCTCAGTATTTCTTTGGCATTTTTGCACAAATGACTATATTGGCTTAGACCTTTTTTTTCTTCCAAGTAGCCCTGTTAGCTGCTCATTCTTTTTAATATACAAACAATGGAAGTATACAGATGTTACCCATTTTTCATACTGTTGGACGAATTTGGCAGAACTCAAGACTGCAACCTGGGTAACTTGAATCTTTGTATTTTGTATAGCCAAATAAGAAACTGCATCATCTTCCTAGGTTTTATGGAAAATTGCCATATTCTTATTCCTTCAAGCACTTACGTTTGTGTTCTGTTCCATCCCTAGATATGTTATCACCCAAAACTCTTCCAACTGTATTTCTTGAAGGTGCTTCTGTGATGAAACTAAATGTATCCATTAAGTGGTTTCCATCTTCTGACAACAGTTTTGACCTTTTTTGTTGTCCTTCTCCAAATAGTTTTAGTAGAACATCGCTTTCATTTATTTTTAAGTTTCTGATTTTGTTTCTTCCTCTGCAGAATTTAGGTTAGTATTAGTGTTTGAGCTTTGTTTCTGTATGACACTCAGTAAAGACTCTGACTCCATGTTTCCTTTCAGTAGTCGGGTAATTTCATTGCTTCCTCAAGTAGCAAGTTTGGTGATGTATCTTCCCATGTGTTTGATATTGGAAATACTGTGGATGGAAAACTGTAAAAATCTGTTCTTAGCATAACCTAAATATCCCTACAACACATTACCTTCCTGCCTTTCATAGTGTCTAAACATATGGTGAAGTTGGGATTTGTGTTTGATTTCTTTGGTGAAGATTACGACACAAAAAAACATTTCTAGAAACATCTGCACACAAGGCTAAATGGGGACGTCACACCTGGCAGACGACAGTAATGGAATATGCCGGAGTGAGCAGTTATGATTTGCCCAAGTGCAATAAAACTTCTGTAATGTGTATTTCACTTTTTCTATTTGCACACGATCACATATATATTTTAACGTCAGATGTATTTTAAAAGAATCATGAACAACTGTATCAAAATTTGTTTCAATAAAATTTCTGTTTAAAAATACCTTCCAGAATTGTATCTTTCAACTAGATAAACAGAAAAGAGCACCGTTGAATGAGCAGCTATTGGAGTAGATGGGCAACAACTTAAATGAAAGCAAAGAATGATTCTGAGCCGGGAAACAGAGTTCCTTAGAAGAAGAAATGCTAGGAGACTGGAAATGTCTACACTGAGTAAAACCTCACTGTCGCTTTTCCATTACCTTATTTCATGAACTAGATATTTCCATTAATCCCAGACTGATCTCGTATCTGTCTTCTATAGATGATCTCATATGATGACCAAAGCATTTGACATGAGTTCCATGACCCTTCAAATTTTCGTTTAATCAAAAGCTATTTCTCTTTAAAAGAACTTCCTCCACAAAATGCTGGCCTCCTCACATTCGCCTCTTTACATCACTCTTGGCCCCACTTCACGGGCTTTACCTGAGGCAGGTGCGTTGGTGCACACCTAGAACCCCAACACTCCAGAGGCTGAAACAGAAGAACCAAAAGTTTGAGGCCAGGCTAGGGTATAAAGCAAGTTAAGTGTCAGCCTGGACTACACAGTGAGAAAAAGGTAGGCGGTATCCTCAGCATATCCACTGTTGGACTGCTCATACGTGGTACATGCATTTCATCTTCTTCCTTTCTAGCGATCTCCACAGCTTCTACTTGTTTTGTTTCCTGTCTTGTCCAATTTGTTCAAAGGGCATCAGTGGCTTCCCTGTCACATCCATCGCAGAACTATGAACAATTGTGGTGGCCCACACCTGTAATCTCAGCACTTGCGAGGCTGAGTGAGGATTGCCATTAGTTTGAGGTCAGCCTGGGCTCCATAATGAGTTCAGGACCATCCTGGACTAGGGCGATACCCTGTCTCAAGAACAAAAACTATGAGCAACACAAATTCAAAATAGAGAAAATTTCATATTTTCCACTCAAGTCTTTATTGATTGGTTTGTCTTTTGAGAGAGGATATCGCTCTAATCCAGCCTGGTCCTGAACTCACTGTGAGCCCATGCTGACCTCTAACCTGTGGCAATCTTCCTGCTTTAACATCATTAGTGCTGTGATTCCAGGCATGCACCACCACACCTGGCTTACATAGTATTGGAGAACTGTGCTTCCTAGGCAGGACTTAGTGCTTGCTAGGCAGCAGTTTAACTGCTGAGCTATGCCCTACCTCCTCCCCAGCCCTCAAATCTCTTTAAATAATAAATCTGTTGGGATTTCTTACAGAATTCTTAGTCTAATCATTGTTTTACCACCTCCATTTTCTGATCCTGTCCCTATCACAGAGTCCTTTCCTTCATTCTCTGAGAGTCTCTTACAAAGTTACCTTATTCATTCCCGTTCCCACTGCCCCCTTCCAGGGCTTCATGATGACTGTAAGCAGAATCACACGTGGGAGCTGTGGCATCCTGTCTGTTCCACGTCCAGCTCTGTGTCACCTCCATTTCAGCCCCTCACCCACACAAAACAAGTGTGGACTTGGCAGGGAGTAAAAGAAGTTTCTGCTGAATCTGACTTTTGTCCCTGCCTTTTAAACCTGCTGCCTCCCCCTGCTTCCTGACTGTGCCTGCCCTGCTGGTGCACTTGGACTTGTTAGGTCTAGAGCACCTGCCAGGGACTCCTCACCTTTCCTGTGTTTTCTGGAATTAGCTTCTGTCCTGATAAGTCCTTGGTGGCCTATGGACACCTCCTCAGCACTTTTTTGGGTTTACACACAGGTTTAGGCCAGTTATTTATGACACTACACAGACCAGCTTTCTTTAGAGTGCTTCTGCTGTCCCCCACCACCAGGAATCTGCCAGAGTCCCTGGGACAGAGGACGTAAGCTTCCCAGTGTCTACTTTTGGCCCTCCAGCTTGAGACCCGGAGTGGCCCCTGACGCTGATCAAGCACAGCTTCCTCTGACCAACTGGAAACTTTGTGTTTTTTCTTTCCCTTCCTACTCCATTGCGTTACCCACCACAGGGCAATAAACTTTTCATTAGCCTAGAGCGGAGAAACTGGAAAGACACAGAGAAGCAAACAAGTTGGAGAGATGTAAGCAGCATCTTAAGGACAGCAGCTTACTACTGTGAATTCTTTCAGGGGCTGAGATGGATGGGGAGGGCGGGGAACAGCACTTCGTGGGATTCCAGCTCAGCAGACACTGTCAGCCCATCTAGCTCACCTCAAGTTGAAGAAAACGTATCTGTAAGGCCCAGGCTCAGCATGTTATGCCTTTCAAGTATCCACTCCAACTTCATCTGCCACATTCCTACACCCAGAAAGAGTATTTGTGAAAGAAAACTTGAATGCATGAAGCCTGACAGGAGGCAAGCAAATCTTACAGAAAAAATTGGGAGGATTACACTTTTTGATTGGAAATTAAAATCCTATCTGATTTAATTCTTTAATATTTTATTTAAGTGACTGTAATTTTGTTTGTTTTCGTGACAGACACGCTCCGTAGTCCAGACTGGTTTGCAACTCACTATGTAGCCCAGGCTGGTCTAGAACTCATTGCGAACCTCCTGCCTCAGCTTCCAGGGCTGAGATTATAAGCATGTGCCACCAGGCCCAGCTGATATGTGGTGCTGGGGGATCTAAACCGTGCCTCACACTTCCTACGCTAGTGCTGTAATTGCTGAGCTATGTCCCCAGCCCCAAGGACAACATTTCGTAAGTAAACAGATTCAGATTCCCATACAAGTAGAGGTACTGATTCACAGAAATTGATACTACTGTCTGGAGTTTAGAAAATACGAAGTGAGAACTTTCTGAGTCACACCACTCCCACTCCCTGCCCAGCCCCAGCAGCACGCCAGGTCACAATGCTGTCTAGCACGACAGGTTATCTGTCCTGTACACACATCATCCTACCGCCTCTTGAGCAGTTTTGCTAGACCAGCCATATTGGCTTCTAGAGGCTTCAGAAAGTGAAGTTAACACATTTGTTGAGATGGGTACAGATATGCTTCAAAAGGATAAAATAAATTCCGTTTTGCTTTTTCCCTGTCCTCTTCCACATGGGTCAAACTGTAGGTCCACAGACGAAGTAGCGAGCTACAGAGTACAAAAACCAGGATCCTAAGTTTCTGGCTGGCTAACTACTGAAGAAGCCCGAGGAGCCAGGAGGTAGTGTGAAGACTGGAAGGGGAAGCCCAGCTAAGCGACCCAATAAGCTTATGAACACCAAAGATCACCCTCAAATCATTAATGCTTGGATGTGACCATACTTAGCATAATATACCAAGTTCCAGATTGTGGCAGAAACCCAAGACAGATCCAAAGGGACCTCTGAGTACTTAACTGACACTGGAACATGGCCCATAGAAGGCAGACTACATCTGTAATTACATCCGGGACTTTACCAGGTTGATTGTCTACTACAACAAGACTGACTTTGCCACAGAATTTAAACAAGACTCAGAATCTCATACATAATATTCAAAGTGTATAAGTCACAACCCAAAATTAGCTGACAGAGTCCTCCAAAATTTTCATCTTGTGGAATAAAATAATCAGATGCCAAGGCTGAGATGATATGAGGTTGGAAGTATCTAATAAAGATCTTAAAACAGCTAGCAGTTATTATAAAATGCTCAAACCTCAAATCATAAATAATCTTGGAACAAATGTTAGGAAAGATAAGAGAAAAGCAAACGGAAATGTTAGAATAGTAACCAAAATTTTAAGTAAAAAATGGATTCAGCATAATTGAAGCAAGCCTTAAATATCAATAAATATCAATAAAAATTATCCACTCAGAGTACCAGAAAAAAATAGCTTTAAAACAAAACAATAAGTCAAAAAATACAAAACACAAAAACAATGAACAGAGTTCATGGACTTTTGGAACAAAAATATTAATAATTTTCTGTTATCAGAGTTTCAGAAAAAGATAAAAGTATATGATACAAAAAAGAATTTTTAAGAATGGCTGCCACATTTCTAAATTTGGTGACATAAACCCACAGATTCTAGAAGCTGAGCAAACCCCCAAAAGGATAAATCCCTAAAAATCTCCACTGTATCAAATAATTTCAATCAAAATCTCAAATGCTCCTTTACAGAGGTCAGCAAGGTCATCATGCCATCACAAAGGAATCAGAGTAACAAATAATTCTGAAGAAGTCAAAGGAATCACATGAATGATTTTTAAGATTTACCACAAAGCTAAAGTAATCACGACAGCGAGGTAATACGGAGACAGAGTTCAACAAAACAGCAAAATCCCCAGTAACAGACCAACACAAAACAACAGAGAAAGGATTCACATTTTATCAAGTTGTGTTCGAGTTAACTGGACATCTACAGTATCTACAAGAAATAAAGCCAAACCTGAAACTCATATTTCATACACAAAACTAAAGACATATGGTATATATAAACTTAAAAATGTCCACCTATCAAACTCCAGAGGAGGACTAGGGACAGAGTTCATGGGTAGATATCCTGTCCGTAACATGTGAAGTCCTGAGTTCAACCCTGCAACAAGGCCAAACAAAACAAGCTAGTACTGAAGAGCTAAGAAATTCTAAACAAATAACACAGCCTTCAGATATTTCTAGATTTCAGAATCTTGTTCCTTTTCCTGATGAATAATGTGATTTTCATTTATACTGAGGTTTATACTGCACAAGATAGGATTGCCAGGTTTGGATGAAAAAAGTAAAGATATCTAGAGGAATTCTTACTTTAAATAAAAACATGCTGAGATCCTACTACTGCTCTCGGTTGCCTTTACAATTCTGAACAGGGTCTTGCTGTGTAGCCCAGGCTGCTCCTGAACTCAGTATGTAGTCCAGGCTAGCCTTGAACTCACAGCAATTCACCTGCCTCAGCCTCCCAAGAGCAGAATTAGAGGCTACCACCACCACACCAGGTTCTGTGTAGTTCTATTTTCTTTCTTTTTTCCCCTCTGGGAAAACTACTTAACCCTACCCCATAAGGCACTGGGGCTCTTTTCCTCTCCTATATGGTCTTCTCACTTCCTCAGGCCACATGACTTCTATTCATCATCATCTGAGTTGGCTTTTTACTTTTTTTAAGTTCCAGTTTCTTGGTTGAGAGCACTATCACCTTTTCTTCTCATCCATGGTCACAGCTCCAATGGTCATTTTAAAATCCTCATTCTAGTAACTACGTGATGCTGGAATCTCTATTGTTTTGTAATCATAAAGCCACACCTCATAATATTTTATTATGATCGCTCACACATTACCCAGACCATTCTTTTTTATCATACTCTGGAGCATTACGCCTTGTTCTACCAAGCTAATCACCTTGATTTTATGAAGGTGTGATTCTATGTTAAAAATTTTGCTCTTAGTTTCAGTTCTTAGTCTCCAATTGTGGGCCCAGTCTTTGCTAACACGTGCTCATTCTGGTGGCCAGCCCATGTGCCCATCCAGGCCTTCTAACCTGGCAGCACCGTGCTGCCTGTCTCCTCCTGCAATGGAGAGGAATCTGACTGCTTTAGCCTTCCACTGCAGCATTCCAGCAGGTTCCTTGCAGTCCTCCTTGTGCACAGTTCATGAGTTGGCCAAGAATTTAGGGTGACAAGCTAACAGACAGAAAGACTCATCCCCTTGGCACCTAATTTATAAGATATTCTATTTTAATTTCCAGCTTCTTCACAGCCCCTCCACCCCCACCCCCTTTCATTCTCTAAAACCTCAGGCAAATAAGACTGCAACTTTCTCCCAAATTCCAGTCACCTCTCACCAGGTCTAGAAATGCCCTGGGCCAGGAAGAGTCCTGATAGTCTACTTATCAACCTGTTTGGGGGATTCCTTAGTGTCTTCACACATTTATTATACTTTGTCCAGAGTTTATAATCAGTAGAGTTCAAATAAGTTACTCCATGTTACTAAAACCAAAAGCCCCTATAATTCTTAAGTATGTGGTTTAACACCTCTGAAAAAAATAAAACTGACTTGAAAGTACTTGGTACTCTCTCTTTTTGTACCCAACAGACTGAAAATGGTTAAGTTTCAAAGATCTTCATCTCAAGTAAGTAAAAATAATTTCTAGGTAGTTCGTAATACCAGGAAGTAGAGAAATTTCTGTTCAATTTCTAGGGAAGTAAGCAAAGAAGTCAAACTGATTAGGCCATGGAAATCTCAAAAGCAGATTAAATAAACTAGTGTGTTACAAAGCTATTTCTATTCCAAGCTGACAAAATATATAAAACTAGTCATGAATATAATAAATGAATTTTATTTAAAACTGGTAAGAACAGCATGATCACTTGTGTATGTATGATGGTACATTAACTACATTATGATATGGGAAATCTTGACCATCTATCACTGCCTTCAATTTGCAATTTTTTAAAATTTTAGTTTGTAGTCAGCAAGTTTTTCATTTGTCTGCTTGGATGTAAAAGATGGTATTTAAAACCAGCAGGAACTTAACATGGCTGGCTGAATATTTATAATTAAACACTTATATAACCTCTAAAATACAGTAAGATGCGAGTCACTTAACTAGGATGGCAGCTGAGAGGCTAACTGAGAAGGGTGTCATTTTGTGGGGTGTGCTCAACTGAGCTTTAAAGAGGCGGAGTAAGATAGAGCTGTATTCCTCCAACCTATATGCCAGCTACTGTCAGGAAAACTCCAGGCCTGCAGTCAGGACAGCTGATGTTTTATGGGAGCAAATTATAAAATAGTATCTGAACTGTTACCAACCTGCCACTTGCTTTTCAGGTCACTGTTACATATCTTTCCTTTAAAACTAGAATGTAAGTGACTCACATTCCACTTCTAAGTTACACTCTTTATCAACCATCTCGTATTAACTGGTTTTGTAAATCAAAACTGCTTTTCAATGACTCTGCCCATGGACATTGTTGTGGTTAGGATCTGGAGTTTCCCCCAAAAGTCTCATATATTTTAATGTTATGGATTGTCTATGGAAACCACGTGCTGTTGGTCAATCGGGGTCTAGTCTGGAGGGGTGGATTACAGTTAAGTTAGGATTAATGGTATGTAGTGGCCACACCGGGATGCAGGAGGGACTGGTTACTGGGCGGAGACCTGTAAGGATACATAAGCTGCACCTGCCTTCCTGGAGGATGGGGACTAGTCTCAACTAGCCTCAGCTTGTCTTCCTGTTGGTCCAGAAAAGCTGCCTCTACCTCTCTCTGCCATGTACTTCGATTGCTGCCAGCCGCCCCTGAATGGATTGTGACCTTCTGAAACTGTGAGCTAAAATAAACCTTTCCTCCCTTAAATTTGTGGATGTCGGGTATTGAGTCACAGCAACGAAAAGGTAACTAAGACAGATGTCTACTCACAAGTTTTCCAGACTGGTCTGCTCCATGTGTGTTCATGCTGAAAAGTTGTCAAATAGCATCGACTGATGGACTATAGTGAAAGAAACTCCTCAATTCCCCAGGGCACCAAGCATTGCTGAGTCCACTCCTTTGTGATCACTTCTTTTATACTCAGTAGATAAATAGAAAGACCTGTTTAATTGCTTAATATGTTACACTAATATGTCTCCATCCATTCTGACAAATTAATGTGTAACAACAGAGAATGTTTGAGTTCAGAATCCATCAATGCAGTGGGATTTCGAGCTATTTTCTGGTATGGAAAACAGACTGAGCATCTCCATCTCCAGCGGGTGCAGGCTGCCTCCTGTGATGACCAAGGAATGCAGCGGCTCGCCCAGGTCTACAGTGCACATCTGCTGTAAGGTGCCGGCTGCAATTTTTTGGTCCTCAGCTCCAACCCTGGCTAAGCCAACACAGAGTGTCTCCTCGGTGATTGCTATCAGAAAATGAAAAAGGATACTGCCATTCAATTCAGCAAATGCACCATCCTATTTAACATTCAAAAATATTAGTACCACAAATTTTTTTTAAAGCCCCAAATATCTTTAAGTGTTAGCCACTCACTATTGAACAACCTCAGTGGTCTGGATCTGCTGAAGTACCCCCCCC